>BJCM01178500.1:996-13400 GCA_018326385.1 Flaveria bidentis
ATGGTCATTCAAGGTAATAACTCAGTTTATGTCAAGTATAGTAAGTCCCTAATTACAGTGGCCAGTTGTGATTAGCCACTTACTTTACTCTTCATACCCCAAGCATTTCCTATCCTGACTTAATCAGTATCTAAATCTACTAAGAGCACATAAATCAAATAGCATGCACACATAACACTTGTTAATCATCAAGAAAAGACATACCTGATGGCATGAAGCTACTCGGGCTGACATCCCTCCAGTTGTCCCATTTTTAGTTTAAGTTTAGGTTTTAAAAAATTGATTTAACCCATTTCTCTTAAACTTTGGCTCTGATACCAACTTGTAAGGCCCCGTTCCCGGAGACCTCACAGTTGGTCATTCATAGCATTAAACATTATAAATTTATAAGCTTAAGCAGCAGAATTATTTTAACAAAATCCATTCATTTCATTAAAAACACTGTTGTTGAGAAATACACTATTGTTTAACCGATTACAAAAGAATCATTTAATTGCATTACAAAACAACAACAATGACAAGTATGAATGGATGTCAGTCTTTCTCTGCCAAGTAGCTTCACCCTCGTGCCATCCTCAGCAATGTTTACCTGCCAACTGAAAATGTATAAAAGTCAGCGTTGCTGAGTGCGTTCTAGTTTTAAAAGTAATAAAATGATTTCTATAAGGTATACATATGAAAATACTCTTTTTGTGAAATTTCATCTCTTTATACGTGAGCACGCATTAACTATACAACCAGATAATGCTTCTTCTCTTTACTGTATGCCTTGTTTATTCTATACTCTTTTATCTTTATCTTTTACTGTCTATATGGACCAATGAGCAATACCCTAAACAATATGCGCGAGGGAAACTGGTGATGGGCCCTCTGGTCCCTCAATGGGCTTTGATTACTGTATACAAGGCCAACCCAGTCACCTATGGTACGCTGCAAAGGTCCGCCAATCTCAATTGACTGGCCCAGTGTGCATAATTGGGTAGCTAACCCGCATCACAGTTGAGCTAACGACAACATGGTCGTGCACCTCCTATAAGCTTGCAAGACTTGTTACATTTTATTTAAGTTCCACTTCTCTTCTTCATTGCTCTTTCCTTTATTATTATTAGTAATACTTTACGTTACGATAATAAACACACCACGTAAAGTCATACAGTAATAGTAATAATAATAATACAGAACAATCATAAAACAATCATAATCATGCATAAAACTAAGCATTAATAAGCCCTAGTCAAACCTTGGTCAAAACCCTAATAGCACAGACTCCCAAAAATTTCGTAATAAATTCTAAGTGTTTAGGCGCACCAATACTACTTGGGGCGCATGAGCCCTATTTGTGCGCTTCATCACTATGCAGACGCATCATCCAACACTTAACCGCTTTAACACTTAGGCGCATGAACTATTCAGGTGCATGAACTATTCAGGCGTATGGTCCATTCGGACGCATGGACACTTAGGTGCATGGCCATTCGAACGCATGAACACTATTGGGGCGCATGGCCCGACACTTAGTCGTCCGATTAAAATTCTAGGCGCATGAACCACTGTTCAGGCGCATGAGTTACACTTAAAACATTTCTAAGGCATTTCTAGGCGCATGAGCCTTATTTAGGCGCATGAACCTTTTGCTCAACATGTTTCTAGGATATTTTCGAACCCAAACATCAAGCCTATTTGTTCTAAGCTTACCAAGGTCATTCTAAGCATGAACAACATAATAACACCTAAGGAACATCATCAAACATGCATAATTCATACGCGTATACATACATAAACATTGTAAAATCGTTTAAATACATTTTCAGCCCCAAAGAGTTTAAAACAAGTAGAAACCGGGGTCTAGAACTCACCTGGTGCAACTTTGCGTGTATATTCCTTCTAACCCGTATGCGAATGAGCTCTAACATCTAGAAACCCACCAAACACACACACACGAACACACACACAAACACATAAGCACATAATCGAGACAAAACCCATAATAAACAATTAAAAACTTCGAATTTTTACCTTGAATTCAACCTTCTTCTTCTTCCTCTTTAACTCGAAAGTTTTCTGCTCTCATTCTCTCTAGAACCAAATGAAAAGGTGATATGAAGAGAGGGTGGGCGGCCATGCCCACCTTTACACTAACTTTTTGTACTTTTGTCCCCTTTTACATTTTAACCCCTCAACTTGGGTTTTTTGATGTTTCCTTCTTTTATTTACTTTAATAGAATAACCGGGTATTACATAATCGTTATAAACTTGTAATCTTAATCTTGGTCAAGGTTTGATTGTAGCTATATGTGTTCTAAAAACTTGCATAATTCATAACCATTGACATGAATTGCTACTTGTAAATCTTATATATATATATATATATATATATATATATATATGTGTGTGTGTGTGTGTGTGATTGTGTGTGTGTGTGTATGTATGTATGTTTAACCCATGGAAACTCACCAACTTTCAAAGTTGACCCTTTATATTTAACATGTTTCAGGATTGCTACTTGGGAAACTCTTCTTGCTCATATAGGACTTGGACTTGGTTTAATTAAACATCTTATTTTGTTGTTTATATTTTTGTGTATTGTAATGACTTAATTGTCTTGTATTGTTCAATGAAAAATGTTATTTTATATTATTCAAACTTATTTAGTTCCATGTGCTATGAACAATTGTTTCACATTCGTCTGCCCCGATGATTCCGCCGTCGGTCGGGGTGTGACAACAACCTAGCACACAAGCTAGTGTTGAACCCATACCTTCTACTTCTCAATCTCCTAAACAACCACAAATCATCCTCACCTAATTAATAAAATCCAAACGAACCCCTGCTCAAGCTATTGAGCTTGTGCAAGCCCCCATATCATCACCCATACAGGAAGAAATGGACATTGTGCTCCCACTTCTTCTGAGGAACAAACCACTCCTATCTTATCAAGAATCAATGCTGAGCTTCCTCATGCTCAGCTTGATGAGCTCATTAACCCATCATCCTTAAGCCTTCACTCTAAGTCTCAACACTCATGTGAACAACCTTCAGGGGAAAGTTACCATCCATAGCCTCTAGATCTAAAGAAACCCATTCCCAACCTAGAATTCTATGATGATGAAGACATGGGATTCAGTGAGTACCATGAGTCATTTTACTCCTCCCCTACTCAAAGAGAGCTGAGTGCTCCTGCCTCTCCTATGCCTAGCCCACATCATTCACCTATCACTGAGGTGGATCTCCTTGAACCTTTTCAAGAGGTATATATGGAAGAGACTCTCACTTTTGAAAGTGATTACATCTTTAAGACCTCAACCATGGCAACTCAGTCCATTGACACTTCAATTGAAGTTGTGTGTGAGCAGGGGAAATCTAGCAACCAAGAATACTATGCTGGTGGTGAGAGAGAAGACTTTGGTCTAATTCTTTCATCCAATAATGATTCTTTTGATAAAAATGAGGGGCATATCAGACTAAAGATGCATAAATGGTCATAAACATGCTTCTATTTAGTCTCTAAGGTTAGTCACCTTGAATCTCAGGTGACTACCTTTCAAAACAGGGTCAATGACAACAACTTGAGATATCTTATCTTAAGGATAAACTAGTTGGGAGACCTTTAAGAGGAGCTCATCTAGAACCTATGGATGTAATTGACCTAACTCCTAGCTCACTTGTGCAAGTGGGTGATGCTACCAAAAAGGGGGAGAAAGTCATAACAATCACAGAACCTGGGAGCTCTTCATAGAGTATGTACATTAATGACTCACCATTCTCACTTGTAATTGTCCATGCTCAACAACCTTCTCAAGATCACATTGATGTAGAATCACTCATTCAGAGTTTATTTAAGGAAGGAATTCTAAGGGCTATGTCAACTCCACCTAAAGGAGCTTCTAATTACATTATTGGGTGGAGGTATGATGCTAATAGAAGAGCCCTCATACTATAAAGAGTTCAAGGACAGAATGAAGTCTTCAATTTTCAGACCTTAAACTACTATGAAGGTCTTGATCTAGTTAACATGCCACTTGCCAACTCAAGTCAATTCAGGCAAGCTAGTAGGATGGCTTAAAGGATTCAAGACTGGATTGTTGAAGTGTTTAAAGCAAGAAGACAAATGAAAGCATCAATACTGTTGATCAACTGGATGTTAAGGTGGACCCTAAGATTAGCTTCGAAGGGAAATCCTTGACTGAAAGCTTAGTGACAAAACTTGTAAGCTCTGTTTCACAATGAGCAACTTCAACAATCCATCCCCTCTGTGTAACACCTGCTAGTGAAGGTGTATCACAACCTCTATCTGACAAGAGTCTAGATGCTACTCCAAGCAATGAAGCCAATGCTCTCTCCACCCTGAGTCACAAAGGTCTGTGGGTGACAAAAGGAAAAGGAAAATGACTCTTGAGGATATTGAGGAGGATGAGAGAGAGAGAAAGAGGCAGAAATAGCTAAGTGGAGAAAGTTCCACTAGGTCTTCAAACTTCATGTAAGCGGCAATCAAGTCTGCCCCATACCAAACACTCAAGATAATGAGTTAAGAGCAGTTAGGATTGCTTACATGTAGACTAGGAACTATGACATAGATGAAATCATTTCTCTCCCCTTAGGAGAACTAAATGAACTGGCAGACATAGAAATGTCTAAAAAGAGGAAGGAAGCAGACGATGCAAGGATGCTCCTCCAAATAAAAGAAGAATGAAGACAGAAAAGACTATACAAGCATGTTCATACCCTCTCTCAAGTTCAAAAAGTCCTATGCAAGAGACTATGGCAACTCCACAACCTCAAGTAGATAAAGAAGTTGACATGCAAAATATGATCAGCTACCTAACTGCCATAAGACTCTACCAGGTAGTTGTACTTTTTCCCCTGTCTTTTGAGTATATTAAATTTGAGTATCTCAAATAACTTGAACTTCAAGTACTCAAAGAACAAAAGGTAAAAAAAAAGATGAGGGAAAAAGCAGCCAAGTCAAGTGCCATCATCTAAAAGAGTCAATAGAAATCTACTGACAGGCAAAGGATGATGATCTTCTTGAAGCTATATGATCAACTTCAAGTACTTACACTCCCTATCAAGTCAAGCCCCTCCTGAAGTGGAGGTTAAGGTTGAACAATTTGAAACAACACTATATGGACCTCCTGCTAAACCTCAACAAGCTTCATCTTCTAACCAACATCAAGGTCATACTCCCTCTCCTTCTAAACCTATAAGGGAGGTAGACCCAACTGAGAAAGACAAGACTAAACAACAAGATTCTGAAGGCTAGTCTTATCAGTTGAAATTTCCAAAGAGGTGGAAAAGGATGGTCTCTAGACCCAAGTCAAAGAAGAAGAAGAAGTCAGAGTCATCCACCTTCAAATCTCATGATGAATCATATCATCCTGAAAGAGTGTATGAAGAGGCAGCTCAATCAACTCCAATTCAAGCAGCTATTCTTGCATCAGGAAGACCCATATTATCCTGGACCTTCACTACTAATCCAGAAAGATGGTATGTCAACAAAGATTAAGGTGGTCAAGATGTCTACACATGGTAAGACATGTTTAATTGACCTCTGCATGATCACTTTGAGATGAGAAGATACTTTGAAAGTCTGAATGATCCTGGCCATCTAATGAAGAAGGGTATGGTCATTATCATAATGATAATGGTCAAATCCTAAGGTCTAAAATATTTTGGTAGCATCAACCTAGGGGGAGTTTGTAAGGTTTCATGAAAGGATAATGCACCTAAAACATTCAAAGTTTCTCATGCATGCTTGCACTTAAGTGCAGAGTAGAAATGCTTTGGAAGTTATACACCCTGCATTAGTATTATTCTAAGTGTAAAATCTTCCGAAGCCAAGACCAACATCTTTTGAATCCAAAAGTGAAGTCTTCCAAAGCTTTAAAGACAAAGTCTTCCGAAGCCAAGAAGAAGACTGATTCATTTCGAAGACTTTTGATACATGCTTTATCTGATATACTTTTCCATCAAACTGGATCATTTTTTGCAGAAACTCTAATGACTCACCAACTTACACAAGTTGGTGAAAAGGTCCATTCTTTTGGTAACTGTACATTGAGGTCTTGAGTATGTTGCTTTCTACTTTATGTACTTTTACCCTTTTTGTAATATATTAGGATGTGAGCTATGGCATGTCATAGTCATTAGTCAAAAGGCAATCTGCCTTTTGACTATACATTTGATTTTGTTGTTGACTAGATCAAATGTTTCCAGCTGGTTTTCTAAGCATGGCCGGCTGTAGGATGTAGTATAAAGTATCTTAGGTCCTTGTATATTTTTTATGCTTTAACACATGTAAAATAACTTAAAAGCAATATACAACATTCTTGAAAACCATATCCTTATGTTGTTTGTTCTTCTTCTGTCTCTTCTTTGCTTGTGTTCTAAGTATCAACCCATATTGTTTCTAGTTCCCCATTTGATTTGTTAAGTGTTCTTAATATACTCTCCTCATTGTGTGTTGGGTTATAAGTGACCATCCCTTAAACGGTCCTGCAATATGTGGTTGAAATTGATGCCTACCACAACCTTGGTATAGATTTAATTTGCTGATATTTTCTTGCACACTTGTCTCGATTGTCTAAATGCTTTAAAGTCATTGGTTATGACTCACCAACAAAATTATTGTTGATGTGTTTTAGCTTATGACGCAGAGCAGGGACTACAAGAATACCATAGGCTAGGTCAAGAAGAATTAATAGAATTAGTTAAACAAAATCTTTATCTTGAAAATGATGACTGATACTGTAATGCCCCGTTCCCGAGACGCTTACAGTTGGTCCTTCATCGCACATAAACATATATTTTATCTTCTTACATAAAAGCGTTGCAGCGGAAACATTAAAAACAAAATTTTCATTTCATCAAAATGCTTTTGCAAAATAATACATCCGTTCATTTCACAATATCATTTTACATTTCATTTCAAAAGCATTAAAAACAATGGATGCCATTCCAAAAGAACTGAGTAGTCGCCTCGTGCCATCCTCAGCAACATACTTGCCAACTGGATACACATCAAAGTCAGCGTTGCCGAGTGAATTCTAGTTTTACAGAAAACATACTTTACTTCCTCTATAAAACCATTCGTTACATTCAAACGCGATCACACAACATACATACACAGAGATGATATAATTATTATCTTCTATACGTTCGTTACACCTTTCATCCATTTCCTTCATTTATAACATCATTTCTTCCGTTCATCCATTTCATACATATCGCACTTTTCGCACAAATTGCACCCTTGCATCATCGTACCCGAAGTACATATCACACAAATCGCTCACATGAGGTAGCCAAAATCACACGCTACATAGCACACAGTAAATACCACATCGCACGTATTGGAGCAGTTACCAAAACTGAACTCCCACTGTGTCTATAGTCCCTCATGTTATCCATCGTACATATCGCACAAATCGCACCAACGGAGTGGTCACCAAGACCAACTCCCCCTGTGTGTGTGAGAACTCTTGGTGGTGTAGCCAGAATCACATGCCATCTCATGGGTTAGCCAAAATCTCACGCTACATAATCCACATGAGGTAGCCAAAATTTCACGCTACATAGCACACAGTAAATACCACACCGCACGTATCGGAGCAGTTACCAAAACTAAACTCCCACTGTGTCTATGTCCCCTTATGAGTTAGCCAAGATCGCACGATATAATACACACAGTTGAGCTAACAACTCTCAATGAGTCGTGAACCTCCTTTCTTCCTCTTGCAAGCCATCCTTACTCTCATTCATTTGTTCATGCTTGCATTCATTCATTACGTTCCTATTTCATTATCTTCCACTTTACGTTACATAATACTTTCATTACATTCATTAACGTAACACGTATCATACATAATAATAAGGAATATAACAACATACAACATCAATGACACAAGGCAGCATCGCACACCCATAACATACATCATGCATAACATACAACATGCACAATCATACAACATCGCATCATATAACCATACGACATCACACATCATCATGCGTCACATCAACATCATCATCAGCCCATCATCATAGATCATCTTACATCATCCATGCCCATCACATCATCTATAACCCCGAAGGTTCGAGCCTACGTCCGCACTTTCCCGAAAGTCAGAAAATACTATGGTCATTTGGGAGTATGGACCCTATTTGGTCGCAGCATGGTCTTCCATGCGTGTGAGAACACTCAAGCGAATGCGCCTCCAGTCGCATAGCCTCCAATCGCATGCTTCCCATGCGAATGAACCTCAATCGCATGACATCCGAGCGTATGGACCTCAGTCACATGACCTTCATGCGAATGGCCCTCAGTCGCACACCTTTCGTACGTATGGACCTCAATCACACGACTCACAGGCGTATGGACTCCAGTCGCATGACCTTCAGTCACATAGCCCTCATGCGCATGGCTCTCAGTCGCACGAATGAACCTCAGTCACACCTCTTTCGAGCGTATGGCCCCCAGTCGCATGCCATCCGGTCGCATGGACCTCCAGTCGCCTAGCCCTAGTTGTGCGCAGAATGCAGTTCATCCCGAACTGCAGCGGGCGGTTTCGGCCTCTAAACTCTTCCAAACCTCTCTTCAACCATTCTAAACCTTAGGGAAGCATATCGACACCATACAAGCACAACCAAGCCCGAAATCAAGCCCCAAACGAATCATACACATACACATACATACAAAAACGGGTTTACACCCAAAAACTCGAAAAAGGGTTCTTAGATGTGTTCTAGCCCCAAAATCGTTCAATAACGTGTAAATGAGGGGTCCTAGAACTCACATAAATGATCCCATCAAGTAGAGCTTCAATTTGACCCGCTACACGACGATTTTCACGCTCGAATCCACCCGAACCAAGCTTTTCTCCTCTTTTCTCCTTCTCTTCTCTTCTTTGGCTGAGTTTTGCAAGAATGGAGAGGGTGTGGGCTGCCCTCCCTATTTATACTTCCATTCATCCAAGTTTCTCCCGTTGGCGAGTTTGGTCCATCGACTTTGGATTTTATTTCTTTTCTTCTTTTGTCGGCTTCAAAGAAAATTTCCGGGCGTTACAGATACCTGCCTGGGGCAGCATATATGTATTTACATTTTTTATTATGAACACGTTGGATGTGTGGATTTATGTAAGTTATTTAGGTTTAAATTCAGACCAGTTTTTATGGTTTTGATTGTATTTTAGTCCTGCGGTGTTAATTGTTGTGATACGATGCAACAGGTCACGCCGTTGATTGGAGCGTGACATAGCTAGAGGGGGAGAATCACTATCGTACGAAGGGGAAACCATTGGAAAAAATGCGTAGACTTTTTGTGTGTTCTTCTTTACTAAATGGTGTGGTATACAACCATATATATTAGGAAATCTAATAGGACAAACCTAAGTGTAATGGTATTCAACCAATCATTAGGAAATCTAAATTTAGAGTCCTCGTTAATGATATGATCTCGGCTCACCATCACGATTGATGCTACATTATTGATGCCTCGACAATGCGTCTTGGGTACCCCCAACATAGGGAGAGCTTGGATAACATAGTACATAAATAAAGAGTAGTCTAGCTACTTATAACATAATTAGAAACAAATTAGCTACGTCTAACATGAATAAAAAACTAACACGAATATGAATAAGAATTAGACTATAGCTAGGAATTACTACCTTAGACTAAATGTAACAGCAAGAAACTTCGAAGTCTCCCTCTCAGGTCGTATTAGAGCCTACACTTTAATTATGTTCAACTTAGTTTACAGAACGAGGTTTTCTTCAATTGATTGTTGATTGATTTGATGAAAATAGAATAGGAATAAAAAGCAAATTGATTGCTTATTTATAAAAGGGTGAAAAGCATATTCCCCCCTCTGAAATTCTTTAATGGAATATATACCCAAGCAAAATATTTAAATGCATATATCCCCTTACAAAACCTCATAATTAGCAAATTTACCCATTTTTATTAAAAGTAGTTTGTGTAATGACTAATTTGCCCTTATTCTTATTAAAAATTCATAATTGGCAGATTTCCCCTTTACAAACCTCATAATTATTTTTTTATATTTATGTGTTTTGTAGTCAAACAAAATAAAAGTAACAAACTTCTTAAACCAAATTACTTATACTCATGATGAACCTTACTCATAATATGTTGAACTTGTTGTTTATTAGATGAGGGTTTTTTTTTCACCTAAGCAATAGTTTGAATCATGGAGATATTTGTAGGAAATAATTTCAACAAATCCAAAAAGCATTGACATAACAATTGTCATGAAACTAGTGGTAATAGTAAAAAAATAGTGACATAACAATATTCAAAAAACAAAACAAAATACCAACTTTTTAATTAATTACAGTTGATTCTGAGGTGTCGAATTTTTGCAAGTTTTTTATGGTTTCCATACTCACCACAACGCCCACATTTATGTCTTTTTTTGATGGCTCATCACTTAATTTAATTCTATTATTTCTTGGGCTCCCATGAGGCCGTTTGATTATAGGTGCGGTAAATCTTCTCCCCCATCTACACCTATTGATTCTTTGTAGGCATAGGAGTAATTTCTAGAGCATAAGCTAGTTTATATTTTTCAATGTGAAGTAAGAATCAACAAATTTATCCCATTCCTCCCTTATAAATGCAATAAAAGCGGATGCATGTATACATGGAACACCTCTAACTTGCCAAACCCTGCAACTACATGTTCGCTCATCAAGTATGACCTCCCACCGCTTTTCCCCAAATTTAACTTCTGCTAGATTTTCACCACCTCTACATACTTCGTACTCGCCCAAATTCTACATGCAATATAGAAAATACATTAAAAAAATTCACACAAATTATAACAATTAATATAGAACAAATAAAATAAAAATACACTAACATTGGAGATTCATTTGAGATAATTCTTAGTCTTAGGTACTAGTGCACCCTTCCATTGGTTTAGAATCCTTTGTTTTTTGTCTAATCGTACCATAATCTTCTCCTTAATAGAATCAAAGAGGTCAAGAACCAACTTATAACACAATTCACCAATCCAAGAATTAAATGCCTCTGATATGTTGTTAGTAAAATAATCACACTTGCATGTTGTCCCAAACTTGCATCGACTCCATATTTTGTTGTGATTGTCAGTAATGTACGCCAATGCTTCTTTACTTGTTTCACCTATTTCAGTTAATAATCTATCATGCTCGGTAACACTATACGTTCTTGCAGCCCGCCATAAACTTCTACTAAAAAATCACCATGAAAGTGTTTCTTGAAATTGCTAGGCAAGTGTCTTATGCACTCTTTATGCTCGACTGTAGGGAAAACTAGTGTAACTACAACTTCCAAACCTTTCTACATGTCAGATGATATAGAAAGACCATTAGGTGTTTTAATTTCTTTCTTAAGTAAATCAAGAAACCAAATCCATGACTTTTTGTTTTCTGATTCTAATATACCATAGGCCACCGGAAAAAGTGAATTGTTACCGTCAACACTTGTTGCAGAGACTAGGACCCCATTGAACCTTCCTTTCAAATGACAGGCATCAAGAGCAATATAAGGGCGACAACCATTAAGAATCCCATTCGAACAAGCTATTAGTGATATAAAAAACCGTAAAAATAGTTTCTTGTCGTCGTCCTTCTCATAGTCAATGTCAACAACACTACCTGGGTTTCGTCATAGTGGTTCTTCTTTGTAGTCGTTCATTTTCATGAAAGAGTCTTCCCACTTGCCAAAAATTTCAGCATAAGCTTTCTCTTTCCCTCTACGAACTTTATCATATGATATATCAACATTGTAGTTATTCATAACCCACTTTTGGAGTTCTTTGGGAGAGATATCTCCATCAGATTTTAGCTTGTCTTTAACCACACTAGCAATCCATCCTTGAGATGCAACTTTGTTACCACCTTTGTTGCTTCTAATGCAAGAATGGTCTTCTACAAATGTCTTAACCTACATGATTTTTATACATAATCACAACTTATTAATAGAACAAGGAGTTTGGTTGAGAGAGTTAACTGATAAAGTAAACCTATACCACATACACAAGTTCATGTATATGTGTTACTTTTTTCAAATTGAATAAAGTGAACCAATACCACATAAAAAGTAATTAATTCCATTATGACGAATTGAAGTGGAAAGTAAAAAACTTTACCTCGAATATGATCCCATCTTGTTTGAGAGAGGCATGAATTCTCCATTTACAATCTTTGTCTATACATTTTTTCGTGACTCGTGTGGGCTCATTTTTCTCAATAAAGTATTCAAATTCATTAATCAACGCATAATGGATTAATGCTGTAACACCCGGTTATTTTTAAAACAAAGACAAGAAATGAAGAATAAAAGAAAGAAAAGCAATAAAGCCCAAGTAGAGGGACTAAAAGTGTCCAAAAGGACACTTTCTTTGA
>BJCM01178582.1:2689-14491 GCA_018326385.1 Flaveria bidentis
GTGGCAGCTTTACTAAATGATAATGATCAAGATGAAAATGACAGTTCATCAAGTTCTGATGATGATGATAATGATGGTGATGAAGCTGCAACACAAGCTGCAACACACCAATATGACTGAACATGTTGATGAAATTGAAGATGAAAGATAAAAGATGAAAGATAAAGATTGAAGATTAAAGACAAATTCTGGAGATAAATACTGATGCTGAAAATAAATAAAAAAAAAATTAAAAAAAAAGAAAAAAAGATTGAAGACTGAAGACAATGTAAATCTTAGGGGGAGTATTGTTAGAACCCTTGAAAGATTAATATTTAGTCTTTGTGTATATATTTTATATTGTGTACTAGTATAGGGACTAGTTTTGTAAATTGTTAGTTCCTTAGTTGCTAGTATAAATAGCTTAGACTAGAGAGTTAGTTAAAAAGAGGGTTGCATGCAATTTTTCAGATACAATTTTTCAGAGAGTTGCTAATGAGTTGTTAAGAGTTTGTTGAGATTTGTTAACTGCTTTCTTACTCTTGTAATTGTCTTAGCTATATCAATGAACTTTGAATTTGTTGATATTGCTTGAATTGATTACAATTGTTGTGTTTCTTTTGAATTGTTCACATAAATCATTACAGATTGTCTCAATTGATCCTATCATATGCAACACTCAAGTACTAAACACATCGACATCATGTATCATTTAATAAGAGATAATTATAAAAAGGGATTAGTTAAACTAGACAAAGTTCACACAAATGAACAATATGTTGATCTATTTACAAAAGCTTTTGATGAAAAGAGATTTAAATATCTAATATCAGCTATTGGGATAATAAACTTTGAGTAGGTTTTTCTTAAATCTAATTCTTATTATTTCTTAAAAAATCTGTTTTTCTTAAGTTGTCTAGTTCATCACTTTTATAAGCTCATGTTTTCTTTGGATAAAACTTTTTTGAAGACTTTTCTTAAAATTCTGACAATCTTGATCCTTTAAAAGTTATTTTTTAACTTCGAAAGAAACTTATACCTTTAAAACAAATAACTGTCCAAGTATTTTACCTTCGGAAGAAATTTCTGAAATATCTTCCAAAGCCTAAAACTCTTCATTGGCACTTATATGTTTTCAAGAACATTTTTCTTCCGAAGCAAATTAACTCTCGGAAGCTTTGTCCTCTTGAACAAAAATTTGAAGTCTTAATTTTCTTTCGAAGTCAAAATTCTCAGAATCCTTAGGAAATTCTTCTGAAGTTATTTTAGCTTCGGAAACTTTTTCATTAAAACTTCCAAAGATAATTTACCTTCGGAACCTTTTTGACTTCTAAGAAAACTACTTTTTGAGCAAAAGTAAGCTACTTTTTTAGATGTGGGACCGACATCCGGATTTCAAAGTTTATCCTCTTTCATTAAACTTTATTTGAAATCATTTTTCATATAAACTCAATGGTTTCCCCCTCTTTCTATCATCTGCTTTGTTTCTCCAAACCTAAAACCCCAAATTTCTCTCTGAAATTATTTTCTTTCATCTTTCTTCATCCTTAAACTCTCTCAAAATGGCCAACCCTCATCACAGAAATGATCCAAACTTTTTCATGTAGTTACACAGACAACATAATCAGGTTACTCTGTTAAGCTCTGAGAAAGATCCACATTTCTCAGAGGTTCGCCGTTTCTTAGCCTTGTTGAACTATTTCACCTCCCTAACCATTGATCCTCCACTTTATGAGGATCGTTTGCTAGAATTCTGGAAGACCTGCCAAGAGGTCATCATGGATGGGGAGAAGGCACTGTCTGCCACAGTGCAAGGGATAACAATCATCATCACTCCGGCCATCATCAATATGCACCTTCAGCTGAATGATGAAGAAGGTGAGGTGTTCTTTCCCAAGGAAGCTGTAAACCAGTCCTTTGTGCAGATGTAAACCAGTTCTTTCCCAAGGAAGCTGTAAACCAGACCTTCAGGAAAGGGAATGTCTCATCCCAATAGAAATTCCTGCTCCATGTGGTTATCCACAACTTATCAAACAAGCATAGTAGATGGGACCAGATTCCTGAAGATCTCTCATTTATTTTCCATGGGATGGTTTAGGGAGTCAAGTTCAGGTACTCTCAATTTGTTTACACAAATCAGCTTGAAAACTTGGACTCCTTAGAGTATTACATGTTCCCTAGATATGCTCAATACATTCTTAACTGTGAACTGGGCTCATAGTTAAGGGGAACATGTAATATTCTTAAATTGGGACAGATGAAGCACGACATCTTTAAAATACTAAGAAAGCCCATTGTTGGCTTCTCTAGGGTTGAAACAGCCCTGGCCCCAAAAATTTTAGAGCTCATTGCTCAAGGTGACAACCTAGTTGCACCAGCTAGTGTTGAACCCACACCTTCTACTTCCCAACCACCTCAAGAACCACAAAGCACCCTCACCTACCAAAGAAAACACAAACAAAACCCTACTCAGACTATTCAGTCTGTGCAGGCCCCTATACACTCACCTATGCTGGAAGAAGTGGACATTGGAGTTCCCGCTTCTCCTAAGGAGCAAACCACTCACATTCATTCTATGATCAGCGTTGAGGTTCCTCATGCTCAGCCTGATGAGCTCATAACCCCAACTGCCTTAAGCCATCACTTTGAGTCTCAACACTCAAGTGATCAACCTTTAGGGGATAGTTACCATCCCTAGCCTTTGGACTTAAACCAATCAATTCCCAACCTTGACTTCTATACTGATAAAGATCTAGGTTTCAATGAGTATCATGACTCTCCCTTCTTTTCTTCTACTCAAAGAGAGATGAATGCTCCTGAGTCTCCTATATCTATCCGACATCAGCCACCTACTACTGAGGTGGACACTTCTAAACCTATTCAGGATGTCCATATAGAAGAGGCTCTCACTTTTGCAAGTGATTACATCATTAAGACCTTAACCATGGGAACTTTTCCCGTTGACACCTCTACTGAGGCTGCCAGTGAGTAGAGAAAATCCAACAACTAAGAACCTGAAGCTGGTGATGAGAGAGAGGACTCTGCTCCAATCATCTCATCCCCCAATGATTCTTCTGATGAAGATGAGGGGAATTTAAGACTAAAGGTGCAAAAACTGTCTAAAACATGCACCTATTTAGTCTCCAAGGTTAGTCACCTTGAATCTCAAGTGACTACCTTGTAAAACAGGGTCAATGATCAGTAACTTGAGATTTCATATCTTAAGGACAAACTAGCTAGGAGACTTTTAAGAAGAGCTCAACCAGGAATACAAGAACCTATGAATATGATTGATCTAACTCCTAGCTCACCTATGCAAGTGGGTGCTGCTACCAAAAAGTAGGAGAAAGTCATTACAGTCATAGAACCTGGGAGTTCTTTAGAAAATATGGACATTGAAGACTCACCATCCTCACTTGCAATTGTGCATACTCAGCAACTTCCTCAAATTCACAATGATGTGAACTCTATAGACTCCTTAATACAGAGTTTGTTTGAGGAAGGGATACCAAGGGCTATGTCATCTCCACCAACTTCAAATCACATCATTAGGTGAAGGTATGATAGCTACAAAAGAGCCCTCATCATTCTTAGAGTTCAAGGACAACAAGATCTTCAACTTTCAGACCTTGAACTTCTATGAAATTCTAGATCTAGTCAACATGCCATTGGTTAATCCAAGCTAATCAAGACAAGCTGACAGGATGGCTCAAAGAATCCAGGACCAGATCATTTTAGAGTTCAGCTTCAGCTAAAGACTAAGGCAATCAGGCAATGCCATCGGTCAACTGGATGTTGAGGCAGACCCTAAGATTAGTTTCATAGGGGAAACCTTGACTGAAGGCCCAGTGGCAGAACCTGAGACCCCTGTCCCATCAATATCAACTGTTGCAGAGATCCATACCCTTTTTGAGACACCTGCTGGTGAAGGTGCTTCTCAACCCCTCTCTAACCAAAGCTTAGAAGCTACATCAAGGAATGAAGACCAAAGCTCTCTCCACCCTGAGTCACAAAGGTCTGTGAGTGACAAAGGGAAAAGAAAGATGACATCTAAGGAGATTGAGGAGGAGGAGAGAGAGAGAGAGAGAGGGGAAAAAGAAGCTGAGGGGAGAAAGTTCATCTTTTGGGTTAACAAGACTCATGGAAACTACAATCAGGGCTGCCCCCAGACCAAACACTCAGGATGATGAGTTGAGGGCAGTCATGATCAATTACTTGCAAACTAGGAACTATGACATCGACAATGTAATTTCTCTCCCCTTAGAGAATTGAATGAACTGGTTGACATGGAAAGGTCAAAGGAGAAGAAAGAGGCAGGAGATGCAGAGCTAATGGTACAAATCAAAGAAGACATAAGAACGAAAAGATTGTACATACATGTGCCTACTCTCTCCCCAGTTCAAGAAAGTCCTGCACAAGAGGATGTGGTTCAACAAGAATCTCAGGTAGATAAAGAAGAAGACAAGATCAAAATGATCAACTACCTGAGTGCCACAGGCCTCTATCAAGAAGAAGCACTTCTTCCCTTATCCTATGACTATATTGAGTTTGAGTGTCTCAAAAAACTTGAACAGGAGATAATCAAGGAAAGAAAGACAACCAAAAGGAAACTAAGGGAAGAAGCTGCTAAGTCAAGAGTCATCATCCAGAAGAGTATGAAGAAGTCTGCAGACATGCAGAGGATGATGAGCTTTTTAAAGCTGTATGGATTCTCTGGAAGGAGACTTGGCCCCATGTCTTTATCCACTATGGATGATCATATTAGGGTGATCAAGCAGAAGATAAAGAGTGGAGAGCTGATTGACTTACACTCCCCTCCAAGTCAAACCCCACCTGAAGTGGAGGTGAAGGTTGAACAACCTGAGACAACACAACCTGAACCTCCTACTAAATCTCAGCCAGCTTCATCTTCTGATCAATAGCAAGGTCAACCTCTCTCTCCTTCTGAACCTGTGAGAGAGGAAGACCTAACTGAGAAAGACAATGAAGATCAATCAAGTGCTGCAAGCCAGTCTTCTCAGTTAAAAGTGATAAAGAGAAAGAAAAGGATGGCTTCAAAGCCAAAGCCAAAGAAGAAGAAGACTTCATCCTTTTTTGAACCTCAGGATGAGTCTAAACATCCTGAGGATGTGCAGCCAGAGGATGCTACATCAATTCCTATTCAAACAACTCCTCTAGCATCAGAAAGACCCATCTTGTCCTAGACATACACCATAAATCCAAAAAGATGGCATGTCATTAGAGATCAAGGGATTGAGAACATCTACATATGGAAAGACATGTTTCAGTTGCCTTTGCATGATCTCTTTGACATGAGAAGACACTTTGACAATCTGAGGGATCCTAATCATCTCATGAAGAAAGGGATCGTTATTATTCTGATGAGGACTGTCAATATCTAAAGTTTACTAGTGTTTTGGTAGCATTAGCCAGGGGAGTTTGTAGAGATTGTATGAAGAGGTTGAAGCAACCCAAACACCCAATGTCTTTCCTGCATGCTGCATAAATACATTGAAGAAGAATGCTTCGGAAGTTTCACACATGCAATAGAAATATTCTAAGTGTGAAATCTTCCGAAGCCAAGACCAATATCTTCTGAAGCCAAAGATAAGTCTTCTGAAGCTTCAAGAGACAAAGTCTTCTGAAGCCAACACTTGAAGATAGATTTCTTCCGAAGACTTTTAATACATGCTTTATCTGACGTACTTTACATAAAGCTGGACTCCCTTTCTACTGCAACTCTATAAAGTCACCAACTTACATGAGTTGGTGAAAAGATCCATGCTTTTAGTAACTGTATATTGAGGTGTTGAGTCTGTAACTTTCTACTTCATGTACTTTAGTCTTTTTGTAATTAATAAGGATGTGAGCAATGGCATGTCATAGTCACTAGTCAAAAGACAATCTACCTTTTGACTCTATAATTGATTTTGTTTTGTGTCTAGTCAATTGTATCCAGTTGGCCTTCAAAGTATGGCCGACTGTAGGATGTAGTATAAGTATCTCATATTCTTGTAACTTTTTTTATGCTTTGTAACACTTGTAATAGAACTTGAGAAAGCAATATACTGCAATCTAGAAAACCATCTCTTTGTGTATTTTGTTCTCTTGTTCTGTTTCTTACTTACTTGTGTTCTTAGTGTCTTTACTTATGGTTAATCCAGTTTACTGTTTGATTAAGTTAAGTTGCTCTCCTCTTTGTGTTGTTGTGTTGTAAGGACCACCCTTCATCGGTCCTGCAGTTTCCATATCGTTTGATCCTCCAAAACTAGCAAACAAAATTAAAGATCAAAACTATCAATTTTAGGCATAATTTTGAACTAAGTTTGTTGAGTCATATCTTCCTCCTACTTTATTCATTTGATGCGATTTTTTTCTAGAATTTAGTTTATAGTCTTTCTTTCAAAATGATGCCTATTACGTTACATTTCATTACCTTTCCGATCTTCGAACAGTCTACGCAAGAACGGTGCGCGATCACCTCTACAAGATGAATTTTCTTTGTGATCTTAAATACTAAAATTAGGATTAAAAATTCAAATAAAGGCAAAAGTTGAAATATTTTTGTTCTTAATTTTTTTTGTGATCTTAAAGAACTTTAAAAATATGAACAACTAATACCTATAACTCAATAAATATGGTCTAATAAAGGCATATCGAATATCGTTAATGACATAATATATTTGATGACAACTAAACCCTAAATTGAGGCGGGACTTGGTGTTTTAAATTTAGCGTTGGACTTTTACCATATAATGAAGCATGGTTTCATTAAAATAAAAAACTTGATAGACATTAAGCACTAGGCTATGATGATTACACCCATATTGGTCATCTTGACATTTAGTAATTCTTTTGTATATGTTTTGTATTTAGCTACTTGTCTTGTTTGTAGAGGACTTTGGACTGTACTATTTCAAGGTGAGTTTCTTAGGCACTTTTTATTGTGTTTTTCTTAGGGGAAAAGTTTGCTCATTGTCTTGGTCGATGTCATATTTTATGTTGTTTGGATCATGAGTTGATTCTAGATTTTCCTTCGTGAGTATGTACTTGTACTCGAGCTGGACTGTCATGGAAAGATATTGTTAGTACTAATGGGTTGACACCCCACCCCTATTTGTCGGTATGCTAGTTGAGATTGACATGGTATGTTTGTGCCCTTGAGTGAATATTATCAGTTAATTAGACTTAAACTTATCGTAAACTTATGATAATATATATGACTACTTTTTTCTATTACGCATATACAGATTTCTATGCATGATATGGCCGACATTATATTTTGAAATTTTACACCTGTGAACTCATTAACGTTGTTATACATAAGAAGAATCAAATGTAGACATGATTTTCACAACCAAAACTAACGATGTACACATAGAATTATCGGATTATATTCACCCAAGAGTTTGTTCCTAACTAATGTTAGTTCTAGCTAGTGTACCAACAACCGAGGATGGTGATGTCAACCGACTTAATAGTACTACCAATATATATTATTATTGGCTCCAACCCCAAGTTAAATAGTTATAAAATAAAAAGCCATAAAGAATGCCCATGCACATACAAGAATACAAGATTACAACTTGTAACACAAACAACCCAATTGTCCAACAATAATAACTTGTCACAATAATAAAATGAGTGTGACTATTTTGTTCCTCCTATTTGAAAAACATACTAGAAAACAAGGCCATGAAACTCATATTGATTAGTACACAAAAGATTGCACTTGAACCACAAATTTAGAGCATTTACAATGGAATCCTTAAAAATATGTAAATGTGATTATATGGAATGGTTTTGAGTTGGTTGTGAGTGAATGAAAAAAAATGTTATTGTAGATTAGTTTATTTGAATAATCACTATTCAATCCTTATAAATTTTTAAATTTTTTAAATTAATTGTCAGTAGAGGAGAGAAAAAAAATATAATGATAAGGGTATAAAATGTATTATTTAATTGAAAATAAAAAAAAAATTAATGATTTTTATTGTTATTATATTGATAAAAATAAAAACCTACTATAAATGCTTTTAGCAGGCTATAAAACAATGATACACATGGGGATTACTATTTATTTAAAGCTAACTAGCTTCCATTTGTCATCCACCTTTCTCATATCCAAACATGTTTATTAGATAACTAAGATAAGATGTGAAGCAGTTTTGTTGACTAGCATTCAAAATTGTGTCAAATAACATAAAGTTTTTGTTACCACATCACTTGCTTATTTACGATTATTGTGATTGACTTTATATATGCATGTTTTTATTTGGTTTATAAAATTTAACCATTCAAAGATTGTATACCACTAAAGGACATATTATTAATCTCTATTTTTATATTATTGTTTCATTTTAGTTGTTTATATTATAATTTATAAATTAGTAATTGTAGTATAATATTTCAACGTATTATTTGCACACTAAAATATGTTAGAGGTTGAAACAATAACGAAATGATGCGAGACCAACTAGGTTTTAAAGCTAACACATGAGATTTAGCTTATAATAAAATCACATTATTTTGGTAAATTTTAGGAGAGTTATGAGTCTCCAAAGTCGAACCAAATAATTTGCCAAATTATGCAATTCTTATCAATCTTTTTGTATTAATTGTTTGGAGGTTGAAGACTTATCGGATGTTAATAAGATCACTTTGGTTCGAAAGTATACTTTTTGAACGTAGTTTTAGACTCCAAACTCGTATATTTTGGTTTTGTTATGATTAGGTTATGACCGTTACGAAATGATATTCTTATTTCTATTTGTAATCATGGAATACAATTTGTAAACTTACTTTGTTAAAATCACAACGTTGATGTCATTTGTTCCCCAAATAATTGGTAATCATGAAAAAACTATATTTTAACATATTATAAATATTAAAAACCATTATCATTTATCCAATCAACTTTTTTATGTTTTCGATCTTAATCGCTTTGGTTTTTGTACAAATTTAATGTTTTTGCGTAGTGTAGATCATCTATTCTTACATCATGTGTTAGTGATGATGAATTTTACGAACTAATTCATATTTTATTCATTTTAAGTTTTATGTTGGTATTAAAGGATTGTAATAACATATATTACGAAAAGAATACAACGATAATATTGAAATCAAGATGCATGTATTATAAGTAACACAATCCTTTAATACCAACATAAAACTTAGAATGACTAAAATATGAATTAGTTTATGCATACAAATTATGCGTACAAATTTAACTCATTGATGTAATCTAGAAAATCATGGATTACGTCAGTTTCTATTATTTAAGATACATGTATTATAAGTAACACAATCTATTGAGTTTCATCAACTTGCTGTCAGAACCATTTCATGTACTTGAACTTGGCAAACACAAATCCTAAGTGTGGGACAAAATACAAAAGTCTACACGTAACGAAGTCTAGAATTCAACTAATTGAAAAATCAATTGCAATTGGTTCACATAACCAGATTTGGTGACAGATGTCACACACCATGATCAAAGTATTTTGTTAAAAGTACTAGGTGTTCTAACTTACTTATATACGCAGATGTAAAATTTTAAAAATGTGAACTTAAAACACTTACAATAGTCGATTTTGAATAGTAAATTTAGAGTTGCCTGTAACCATGCATGTCTTTAATAATTTGGCATCGTCACATGCTTCATCCAATGTCACGTCAATCACAAGTATTGGAGATACACTTGAAGTTTTCCTCAACTCGATCAACATTACTTAAAATCCATCCAACTCGACCCAACTCGACCCTACTAGGCTTAACTCGACCCAACTCGGATTTTCACCGATTTTCGTTGTTTTTCACTGATTTTTGTTGGATTTTTATTGTTTTCATGGAAATATATTGGAAGATGATGATTCAATTATTACTACTTCTATGATATTATATAATTAATATTATGTTTTAAAATATTTTTGTATCTGAACATGCACTCATTCGCATATTTCTTTATAACTATTAGTAAACTATGATATTTTACATATTTATAATTGCTTAAAAACTAATTTTTTATAACTTATCACGTCTGAGTAATCCCCGAGTACTCCCCGCCTAGATCGAGTACATTCAATTTTCCCAGTTGATCGGTCTGGCAAGGCCTAGCAAGTTTTGCAACCATGATATATATTGAAAACTCGATACTAATAAAATTACTTGTATTGTTAAAAATTTGAGTTCGAGAGAATATTTGATGTGGTAGACACGGTCTTCGATTTTCTGCTATTGATATATAATTTCCAATATTTTCGTCTCTCTTGTGTTATCATACTTCATACTCTTATTTAATCTGTAAAATAGAAAAAATTATAATATAATAACGATGACGATACTGTATATATTTTTAGTAATTAATTAAGATTTGGTTTAATCGCTCCCGTGCAAGTTTACTGACTAAAATAATGTGCACATAAAATACATAATCACCATAATTGAAAATGAAAAACAATAAGTATAAAAGTTATGATAATCATCATAATATACACATTAATAACCCAATAATAATAATGTCCAAAACACAACAAAATACAAATTTACCAAGATAAAAAGTACTTCTAAATGGAAGAAACAAAATTATCGAATGCGAAAACAAACAAATCATGGATATATATTGGAACTGTGAATCAGGTACGAAGGTAAAAATATGTGTATTCAATCAAAAATATGTATTCCATTCGATACAAGTGTAGTTGGTAACTACTTATAACAATCATATGAAAAATTTACAACTACATCCCCTAAACTATCTTGGAATTCCAAATACAGCTAAAACTATCAATACTTCTCTCTAATTCAGAGATCCAACTTCAAACTAAATTCTCAACTCCTAACAAAAATCTCATCTCAATAAACTTCACTCGAGATAATGCATTTGTTAACACGTCTGCCTTTTGTAGATCACCACAAACAAAATCAACTTGAATTTGATCTCGTTCAATAAACTTTCTTATAAAATGAAACCGGGTATGAATTTGATCTCCCATGGAAAAAAAAGATTCATCAAACAATAGCTGAGTTATTATCAACTAACAACTTCACCTTATCCTGCTTCTTCCCGGTTAACTCTTCAAGTAAAGCACTTGACCAAACAGCTTGACAAGCTGTAGAGGTTGCAACCATAAACTCTACTTCACAAATTGACAAAACCACCGTTTGCTACTTCTGAGAGTGCCAGGAAACAATATACTTTTTGGATCAAGAAGAAGGCTAATGCAACCAAAACTATGTCACTTAAGTTATTTTTTGTGCTGCATGCAAAGGTTTCCGAAGCTTAACATGGAACTTTCGGAGGTTGTAGAGTTCTTCCGAAGACAAAGGGAAAGACCAACTTCCGAAGACAGAACTCTACTTCCGAAGACAAGTGCATACTTCCGAAGTTCAAGGCTTAGAAGAATAAAGTAAAGATCACTTCCGAAGTATGATGAAAAGAAAAAGTCTCCCAGCCTTGGAAGAAGCAGCCTCTTCCGAAGTATAAGTGGCTTCGGAAGTACTTACTCTTCCGAAGCCATTTAACCTTCGGAAGACACTGCTATGACCAGTGGAAACAAGTATGGTCTCTGACACTCCACTTGTTGGGGATCGACGATCTGGTTTGATCACTTAGGTTATAATATGCAGCGGAATCGTACTAAAATTAGACGAAATTTAAGCAAGAATACGAAGAATATTCAATCAAACAGTGACGGCTATAAAGAGTGAGTTTTCTGCAAAAGATAATGTATCAATTTACTCGCAAGCTTCAGCGGCTACAAATTAGGTCAAACATTCCTTTTATAGAGGAATGTGACGTCAGCAGATGTCACCTGATAGTGA
>BJCM01178646.1:0-12888 GCA_018326385.1 Flaveria bidentis
TTTCTAATGTAATAGGTCAGGGGTAGTTTAGTCATTTTGTAAAGGCATCTTGTCTGCCTATAAATAGAACAGTTTACCTCGTACTGAGGCGACGACAGAGATATAGAGAATTTTTGTTGTAATTATTCTGTGTAACTTATCAACTTTCATATATCAATACAAACAACATTTATGAGTAATTTTCTTGCTTTGAATGTTCTTTGATTGTTTGTTTCCGCCACTCAATCATTGACTTGATTATCATATTCGATTCTTAGTAAGAATATCACTCTTACTCAAACCCAGTCAATTTCCGCCCATGTGGTGATGGAACCAAGCGGAAGTGAATCAAGCCAATCGATGGCTCGACCTCGAAGTGAAAATGGAAAAAGTCTTAGTCGAATGGCGTCTTCTGAACAATTATTGATTTTGAAGGTAGCACAGATACGAAGGAATCGTGATATGTGAGCATTAGGATCTTCGTCTTGTAACCCATGGAACTAAACAAAGTTTTCTACGAGTTGGATAATACTAGACTTAATCTCGAATTTGTTGGCCGCTATTGCTGGTTGGACAACACTAGACTCATAACCATCTATTGACGGTGTGGCATAGTGTGTCATCTTCATTTCCTTGTCTTGGTTAGCCATGTCTTCTTCGGATGGTGTATCTTCCAAAATGTCTTCTTCAACGGCTGGTGCTGCTTGTTGTGATCTTTTGCGCAATCTTTGACGGAAAAGTCGTTCGGGTTCCGAAAGAGGCGGAACAAGTTTAGAACTAGACGAGTCGGACATACACTAACTTAAAGAAGCATAAACTAACTAAGCCTTAAAATGAATCTGGAAAAAGTAACTAAACTAACTAAGGCAAACTACCTAAAAAAATAAAAATGAAGTTTAAACAAAAATATATTAACAAGTTATATACAAGATAGTCAAATATTTAGTTTGTCTTTCAAACTGCCAGGTGTTCCCCGGCAACGACGCCAAAAACTTGATGGGGTGCAGATAGTATACATATTTTGATAAAGATTTATGGCACAGATTCAGTTTTAATTGGTTATTACTAATACTAAACCACACACACAAAAGACAGTGTACCTGTCGTGTGGTAATACAGTGTTGCTAAGAACTGAGTATCAATCCGTGGACACACCTAGCCTACTCAACAAACTTGATGTTTGACTATCAGATTTGGTTTTTGTTAAAGAAAGTGATAATTTGTATTGGAAAGATTTCTAGGGGTTAAAAATAAACAATAATAGAAAGAAAGTAAACTAAGATTTGAAGCGTTTGGATTTAAAACCAGGGTATAAGAGTTATCATCCTAATTAGATTCCACTTATGTAACCATGATGAATTTGTGGTGTTATTTAAAGATATGGATTAATGTAATTATGTTAATGTTTATAAAGATGAGCTGGGGCGATTTCTCGTCTATCCTGCTGCCGTAGTGACTTGATCATGTCAGGCTGAGTTTTACTGCTCAGATCAAAGCCATAGTAATGTAGGTAAATCTTTTGTTTCCTATTTGACATACAATTTCTGAAAACATAACTTAATGTTAAAAAGAGAGTTAATCAGGTTCCTTCCTAACAAACCATTAATTTTAGAAAACCGTAACAATTATTGAACTTTCCGAACTAATAAAAGGGAACCCGCAAAGGATTAGAAAGTTATAGTGATATGATTTCTAATAACCATTTCTAGTTCATTAGCCATGGATTTACTGTGAAGACCGGATTCGCGAATGAAAGTTTATCATACGGTTTTCAACCTTGTATGACAATCACAATCACAAACCATAAATTTATAACTTCTTGTTCAAATGTAGATGCTACCCATCAATAGTTTTCCCAAGACCACCATAACATTAACATAATATTTATCACACCATTAGTTCATCACAAATTACATAAGTTTCATCCAATTAGAATGATAAAGAGTTTAGCTCATAATGAGCTTGAACATAACAACATATAACAAAGAAGATAGATATGTAATAATCAGTGAAATGGAACAATCAAACCGACAATCCACAATAGATGGCGTTTAGACTATCCCGAGCTTCTTCCAAGTGTTGTATGCACCTCCCGAGCCTCCAAATGACCTTGAAGTCTTGATTCCCGAGAGAGCTCTGCAGAGTAACTCTCCCACCAAAGCTTTTTAAAAATGGTGAACTTAGGCTTCTATTTATAGGCTTTCCGAAGTGTTTAAGCACGACCCGTGCTAGTACAATGCTTACAAAAGTTGGTCGGCTCATACATGCACGTTGTGTCTGGCACGGCCCCGTGCTAAATGGGGCACGACCCGGTGTTGGAGGTGGGGCACGGCCCCGTGTCCATTTTTAAGGAACAGTACTTTTGTCGTTGTCAGATGTCCAAACACGGGGGTGTGTTAATTTAGCACGGGGGTGTGTTTCTGTCAAAGCATTGGGGTGTGCTTAAAGAGGCATGACCCCATGCTTGGACTCCAAAGCTCGGATTACTTTACTTTCTTGCTAAATATGCTTCTTTTATCCATCTTGCCCTTTTAAACACCTGAAAACACAATTTAAGACTTTTAAGTACATTTTCATCATTTTAAGGAAGATATTAAGGAATAATTTATGTTCTTTTGATAGGATTTTTATGTATAATTTGGAGCACATCAGTATCTATATCATAAGTTCCTTATATTCCACCCACCCTCGGGCCAGATTGTAATGATAACAATCAACCCATAAGCACGAAAGATCTGACACCTGATGATATTAATAAGGTTAAACTTGACATCAAAGCATACAACTTGCTTAGTATGGCTTTACCAGAAGAAATATTGATCAGATGTGAAAACTATAAAACAACAAATTCCTTGTGGAAAATTCTTTATACACTATGTGAAGGGAGTGATGAAATCCGAAGCATTAGGAAGGACACCCTGCGTTCACAATATGAAACCTTTCATCATATTGAGGGTGAATCAATTCCTCAACAACTCCACAAGTTTATGCATCTTGTTACAGAAATGAACATTCTGGAGTTGAAATACACAAATGTGGAATTGAACAAGAAAATGCTCCATACTTTACCAGAAAGTTAGAAGCAAACAATATCCATGTTCAAGAATACCATAGATCTTAAAGCAATCGGTCTAGATACTCTAGTGGCTAAAGTTGAGGCACTTTAAATGGATGAGAAAACAAGAAACAAGAGTGTGAGAACTCATGTATCACCATATCATTTTAAAGAAACAAGAAGTGCATGAATTGCCTTCATGTCCAATAATGATGGTGATAACATTTGTACTTTAAGTGAAGATGAAGACGAAGTAAGTTTCTATGCCTCAAAACCTCCTAAGAAATCTTCTCAAAGTAAGTAAAGAAAATAGAAATAAAGAATAGATGATCAAAGAGATAAATCATCTGAAAAACCATCATCCAACAATCAATCAGAGTCTATCACTGTCATTCTAGACTCCGAAGAACAAAATGTAGCTTTTGTAGCTTTGAGTTCAAGCTTTCAAGCTCACCTAGGAAGTTCATTGCCACCTACTAACATGTGCCAACAAGAATTAGAAGAACTGCCTCCAGATGTAGTGGAGGAGATGGATCACGTATTTGGCTGCTGCAAGTAAATCATCACATATTGGAGTTGATAAATCAAAGGTAAGATGCTTCAAGTGCAATCTCTATTGACATTTTTATAGAGAATGCAATCAACAAAACTCTTAATCAACACAACATCAGAATCATCAGGGTAAACAACCTTCATCAACTCAAAGGTTTTTCCGACAGCCACAACTGGCCAACTCATCCCCACTAGCCACAAATACACCAGCAGGAACTAGCAACTCAAAAGAATCTAGGCTTATAATTCTTCAAGATAGAACCTGTGACTAGAGTTTGTATGAGAAAGAAGTCTAAGAAGAAAATCAAGCTCTAATGGCTCACATGGAAAACAAAGTTCCACCCATGGCAAGTGAGGTAAGAGACAGGTTATGTTCGTCAATATGTGTTGAGGTAGTAGAAAGATATACAGTCCATGCTCAACAATTAGCTGATAAAGTTAAAGAAACAATAATTTTGAATGAATCTCATGTAAGAGAACATAACTTATATCAAATTAAAATTAACTCTTTACAGAAGGATGTAGACAAAATTGCTTCGAAAAATTATAGTTTGAAAGCACAAGTTGAGCATCTGACCACTTCCTTAACCAAATCCATGGCTGATCATGCATCAACTGAAGTAAAACTTTAGGAGTTTCAGCTTTCATCTAAAAAATATGAGAAATTACTAAATTCTTATATTGAATGAAGGAACAGGTTTGGGTTGGGTTATAATGTTGTGGCACCTCCTATAAACAATAACTATGTTATTTTGCCTAAATCAATGACAAACAAATTGTCAAAACATTTTGTGTCAAGCACCAATATTGGAAGTAGCCCTAATATATTTAACATTGATATTAAAATTGAGGTGAATGAAACCGAATCTTCTGAATCAGAAAAGAGTAATCAAATCAATTCAGAATTTGACTTTGATGAGTGGGATGACTTAGATGATTCTGGTGAACATAATGATGATCTTCTCAACAAGGGTAAGAATCTTGTTTATAAAACAAATTTCCTAAAAGTTCTTGTAGAAACAAAGCTGCCATACCCTCCAAAACAAAGAAACATGCTGAAGACTATCTGCAAGAGAAAAGCTCAACTAAATGAAGGTCTTCAAGAGCTAAATCAACAACAAACAACTTCCAATGAAGTAGATGAGAAGTGTGCCTCTATTGAGGAAAGACACAAGTCATCTGTGCAAAAAGGAAAGAAAAAGGCATCAGCAGATCGTCAGCGGAAGAAGAACCTCGCTCCACGGAAAAAGAAAACTTCTTCGGTAAAAGTTACTATTGACGCAGTAGATGATCTACGGAAGAAAAATTCAAGAACAAACAAACAAAAACTTCCCAAACCAAAAAAGAAAGATTCTACAAAGATGAAGAAGAATGAAAAACCTCAAAAGTTGGCAAACCATAAGAATGATTCTGAGAAAGAATCAGTTGAAAAGTATTGCAAATGGTGTGACATGAAAAATCATAATACTGAAGATTGTTACTTCAGTAGCTACTGTTCTATTTTCAATATGAATAATCACATGACTGCTCACTACTTCTTCAACAAATATTGTGCTATCTTCAACAAAAATAATCATTCCACTCAGGAATGTTATTCCAACAAAAGGAACAAGACAAAAAGCACAAAGAAAAAAGATTCAAATAAGTCTGAATCATACACTCAATCTACTGATTGTGAAAAGGGTTCAAAACTGAAGAAGTCTGAACAAAAATCAAAGTCAAAATCAAAGGATAAAACATCATCATGTGTTAATAATTCAAAGAAAAGATCAACTTTCTTGTAATCAAAAACACCTCATAAACTGGTAGATTTGTCTGAAAAGGAAACAAAGGATGATGATGTATTCTTTGATAACTTTGAAAAAGGAATTCATATACATCATTCAAAAACAAAAGACAGTTAGACATTTAATGATAAAGTTTCCGTTTCAAAATCATAGCATCAAATAAACAAACATAAGGTGAGACAAGAAGAAATTGTGAATCAAGAACCCAGTTTATCAACATCCCCTTCAACATAATCATCCTCATCTGAAACAACTCAGAATGAATCAAGCAAACCTAAAACTGAAAATTCAAGACTTATTCATGAAGCAATAACTATTGTAGACACTGTTGGCAAACCCAAGATCATTAAGGTTTCGGTAGTCCATTCTAACTGATTTATTTCTTAATGCAGGAACAATATTAGAGAGTTGACAACAAGTTGTATGTTGATAGTGGTTGTTCCAGGCATATGACAGGAAAGTGTTCACCTCTCCATGATTTCAAACATAAAAATGCTTCCTATGTGGCATTTGGTAGGGATAAAAAGGGAGGTAAAATTGTTGGTGAAGGAATGGTAAGAAATGGTGTTCTCAAGTTTAAGAAAGTAAATTATTGTGAAAATTTACAGTACAATTTACTTAGTGTGTCTCAAATTTGTGATCAAAATTATACCACTTTGTTTGATAATGCTAGCTGCTACATTCTTAAGCAAGGTTTTTCTATTCTAGAAGATTGGGTCCTTCATAAAGCATCAAGAAAAGGTAACACTTATGTTTTGGACATGAACAACACCTCACTCACAAAACATGAAACATTCCTTCTATCTAAGTTATGAGAAGATGTATCTCAATTGTGGCACATAAGGCTTGTCCACTCTAACATGAAGAACATGAACAAATTGGTGAAAAATGACTTAGTCATTGGACTACCAAAGAAAGAATTTCACTGCTCAACTCATTGTTCTTCTTGTTTCAAAGGAAAACAACATAGTGTGTCTTATAAATAAAAAACAATCAACACTAATACTACACCACTCAAATTGCTTCACATGGATCTTTTTGGTCCTACCAATGTGATGAGCATTGGAAAAAGGCAATATTGTTTGGTGATAGTTGATGATTTCACAAAATTCACATGGGTCTTTTTCTTAAAACAAAAGAGTGAAACATCATTAACATTAACGGACTTTGTCATCAAGATTGAGAATCAACTTGATAGTAAGGTTAAAATGTAAGGCCCCGTTCCCAGGACGCTCACAGCTTTACAATCATTTCACAAAAACATATATTTACATTTATTTTAACCAACATTTGAAGCGGAAACATTTAAAATAAATTTCATTTAATTATAAAGGATTTTGCAAAATAATACATCGTTATCAGGTTACAAAATACTTGTTGCATTACATCACAAAAGCATTATAAAAATGGATTGCATCCAAAAAGAACCAAGTAACTGCCACGCACCATCCTCAGCAATGCTCACCGGCCAACTGGAAAATGCATAAAAAGTCAGCGTTGAGTTCTAGTTTTAAAATAAAACATACTTTACATTCATTAAACCATTCTTTATTTTAACATGTGGTCACACATCATTCGTACACATAGATAATAGTTATTATCTTTATTATCATTCATTTATTATCTTCTCGTTTTCATCTAGGTCCTGTCATGTGCTTAACCCCCGCCCCTCTAGAGCACCAAGCAATTCATCTAGGGTTAAGCGACAAGGATCCCATGCGTCTGGTCAATTACAAAGACTTGACCCCTGTGTGCATCCTCATGGGGTATAAAACCCGCACACAGTTCAGCTGACAACCCCTCATTCCGTGTGAACCTCCATACATTTGCTTAATCACACGGATTAAGCCCTAGTGTGTGTTAGGACCGTTTTCGTACAGAGTACTAACTAATTTTGCACGTATACCAACTCAAATAGTGCGTAATCCTATTTTATTGGCGATCCAATCTGGGAGAACACAGTTCAGATCAATCTAACAGTTAATAAAACATTACGAATGATTAGAACACGATCAACTGTGATCTGTGAACTTGGAACAGGTTATCTTGAGTCTCTAGACGGCTAGGGTACGTTATGTGCGTATGTATTTGGATTGTTACATTTTCCATGAATTAGCTGGTATTTATAGGTTAGGGTCTACCAATCGTACGACTAAACCATTAGCATGGTTCAGTTGTGCGATTGATTCAACTGCACGACTGAAGGTTCAGTCGTGCGACTGAACCAATCTTATGTCTCAATCATGTGACTGATCCAGTCTCCTGGTTCAGTCGTGCGACTAGTCCATTAGCATGAAGTATTCATGCGTATGGTCCATTAGCATGGTCCATTCGCATGAGAACTTCACACGGTTAAGTTTGAACATGTTTCTCAATCTTTATTGACTAAGAATTATGTACAACAACCACAAACCTATATATTTAGTTCACTATAAGTAATCACATAATAAACAATGAAATATTAAACAATATAAACATCAACCACACTTTGTATTTCATTCTTACCCATTCAATTACATATATGTAAGACATGATAGACATATTACATTAATCTCCTAAACTAGGTACACATGTATCAACAAACTCCCCCTTGGACCTAGTTTACATCATTGTCTAACATTCTTCATCAGCTCTTCAAATTTCTTATACTTTTCTCTCTTGTATCTCTGACATGTACCTCAAATGCAAAATGGAGTCTAATCATGTTCTGAAACTGGAGGGCTTGTACAATATCCTGCGAGTCATAGAATAACAGCCACTTGTATAAGGTATAGACATCGTTTGCACACAAGTTGGTCAGCCACATAGGGTCAAATACCTGGATAGTATGCATTTGGCTCTCCTTTTGTAAGACTATGACTTCTTCACATATTCTCCAATGGTAATACCACCATTTGAAGTGTGGAGTGAAGTCCTGTGGCATTTCCCTTAGAGGGATTCTGGACATTGTACGTGGAGGACTCCACTTCAGCACTGCCTTAGGCTTTCTAGTAATAGGATCAACTTCAGACCTTCTGATGTACCTCTTTGGTTGTTGAGGTCTGAAGTTAACCCACCTGGTGTGGTATTCTTTCCTCAGTGAAGCCTCAAACCAGCCTGACATTTTCTTCGAATCAGCATACAACAACTTTAGGCGTGCCAGCTGGTTGATCTCAAAACCAGGGAGAGTCTTTAGATCGTGTGGGAATCTAAAGTACTCTATTTCTTGTTTTCTCTTAACTGCATACACATTCAGATCCTTAAAATACGCCCATGCAATGATCTTGCTTGACACCTTTAGGTGTTTCTTGACTTTGTACAGCTTGGTGTAGACATTGTGCTTTTATGCAGTACGCATGGCTCGAATCTCAGAAAAACATGCCGCCCATTCAGCCTTTTTGATGTCAACATTGGCGTCTAAGGCTTGGGCTTGACTCTCATTCTTCTCAGACTCTTTCTCCATCTGATCCAGCTTGTCAAATGTATCATTGCCGAGAGTATCACCCAAGTTGGGGACTACATATCCCTCCCGGTCAGTGTACTCTGGATAATGGTCAGCAGTGACATCCTCTATCTCTATTTCATCTATGTCATTACTTTTGCCCTGAATAGCAGGCTCATCAGCCGGAGGGGTTGAGGATGAGGCTCCCTGATCCTGAACCTTCTTTGACCGTCACTCTCTAGCCCGTGTGGATGCTGATGCAGCAACATCATCTCCTTCATCCTCATCTCCTCCCTTCTCCTCTCCTTCATCTCTATCTCCTTCCTCGTTCGTCTCATCATCATCATCCTCATCATCCTTATTATCCTTATCATCGTCATCATCACCATCATCATCTCCTTCTCTGATCTTGAGGGGCTCATCTTTGGAGCCTTTGAGTCATAGCATCAACTTTTTTTTTCTTCGCCTCAAGATCATCTATCCTCTGTACTGAAGAAGTCTGTAGCTCACGAAGCTCAGCAATACATGACTCTGAGCTGCTACCTACTGAGCCTGAGCAACATTGAGCTCCATCAGCTGGTTTAGCTGTGTACCTCGTTGCTCATTAGTAGCAAGCAGCTTAAACATAACCCGGTTTAGACTGCCCAGTTGCTCCTCTAACCCAACGGAGGGCATAGAGGATCCAAAGCTCAATGGGACCTATGATGAAGTCCCGAATTGATGGGTGGTTGTAGTGGTGGTAGTTGTGGTAAAGATGGGTGGTGGTATAGGTGTAGCTAGTGGAGGTATGGATGTAGTAGTGGAAGGTGAAGGTGTGGTAGTAATAGTGGGTGGTGTGGTAGTAGTGGTGGAAGGTGTGGTAGTGGTGGTGGTAATTGTGGTGGTAGCTGTGGTGCTGGTGGTGGTAGAGGTGGTGATCGAAGTGAATCTCCGTCTCTTACTCTTCATCCCGTGCGGCTAAGCCATCATCTTTTTCCTCGATCCCTTCGAGGAGGATGCTCCCCTTGGCTACTGGGCTGGTCTGGGGTGTAATATGGATCAGTAGCAGCCTCCCAGATTCACCCCGGCGTCCACCTACCGCCCTAATCCCTCGCTCGGTGGCAACCACCTTGCTGCCCACCGTCCGAAATAATGGCTCCTCATCAGACTCCACCTTCTCATCAGGACAGAAGGCCTAATGGAATCTTGTTGTCTCAGCTCTTCCGTGGGTGGATGATGGATATGAAACATCTGTGGTAGTGGCCCTAGATTGGGTGGGGCCAATATCTCCACCATTACCACTATCATCATTATCAGAATCGTCTGATGGGAGCACAATCGGCTCAGAATCAGAGTCACTATCATCGTGACGCCACTTCCTCCAAGCTTGTGCCATGTAGTTCTCTCGGTCCACATACCCAAACAATCTCCTTAATGGGGGCTTCACGTGCTTGCCCCAGTAAACCTTCATCCTGCCTAGGGTGGTATTATCCATCACCTCTAGTGTAACTGCATCCTCTCTCTCCTTGGGCAGCGAAGGAAGCTTTTGGTCGATGATCATCTGAATGAAACGTGGTTACATGCATAAGCCTTCCTTTCCTTTGGCCTCTATGTTCTCCACCAAGTAGGTGAAGATCATCCTCAAAAAGCTAAACGGGTGGTTCAGCACCAGAGCTACATACGCGTTCTGGATCTGATCTGACATCTTATCAAATCCACCCTTCCTCAAGGTTATACACTTTAGCTGCACATGGGCTAAGTATTTGAACTGGGTCCACAGGGTTGCTATTGTTGAGCACACCTGCGTTTATGTCCCCCGAGTACTTAGCCTGAAGAAAACATCCTCGAACTGTCAACGGATGCAGTTTGATAGGGCCATCGCCATCATCTCCCAACTATAAGACTATCCTCAGATCCTCCTCATTGATCTCAATGTCCTAACCAAAGATGGAACTCCAAATATGGTGAGTCTCTGAAGACCTATCTAGAACAGCGCTTTCATAGAAAGCCTGTTGTACCGATCTGTATGGTGTGCACGGAGTGGAGATAACTCTGAAGATCCTCGATCTCCTTAGAAATGTAATAATTCCCGTGAATTAAGACGCGTTCCGGAACGGAAACTCTAGTAGAGCACATATGTTATGCTTTGTGCTCATCGTCCACCCACTAGCCATGCTGCTGTAACACAAGATAGATAAACGTTAGAGAGTGTGTAAATGAATGACATTTGAATTTATTGTACTTTAATCCTACTGTTTTGTTGTGCGAATTGACAGTGCGACTTAGTCTGAGTCTTGCGATTGATTAATTCGTGCGATTAAGCATGTGACTGGGCTTAGTCATATGCTATCCCATGTGATTGAACCAGTCATGCAACTAAACTCATAGGAATGGTTCAGTCGTGTGATTGTGCCATTCACCCAGCTTAGTCGTGCGATTGAAGTTCATCAGTATGTCCATTCACATGACAGTCTGTTTTTCCATTTAAATTCAAATCTTGAACAAAACTTGATGTTAGACGTTGTGGTTTGGCTCATTAGACTCGCAATCATTCCAACTAACATCTAACACATTTTATGTTAGCAATTTACTTAGTTTTACAAGTTTATTTTGTGAACTAAGTGTCGGTTCTTGTTAGGGCACAAATTAAGACGATTTAGGGCACGATTTGATGAACATTTTAGTGGATAACGTCGCACATTACCTGTATAATTAAGGGAAATCGTTAGAAGCAATAATAATCAGTCCAGAACACTCAATCAAAATTTTGGCATCATAACGGTACAATCGTGCGAAGAGAGAGCGATTAGGGGGTGATGAGTGTGTGCGACCGACTCCCACTTATTTATACTAGCGTTCTTTTAGTTATGCGACGGAATCTAATCGCATTGTTGATTCGTGCGACTGAGGCTCAGTCGTGCGACTGGCTCAGTCGGTCACCTTCAATCGTGCGACTGTCTCATTCGGTCTCCTCCATTCTTGCGATTGGGTCATTCTGATGATCCAATCGTATGGATTGACCCATGCTTATGGTCCAATTGCACATCTGGTCCATACGTGTGGTTTAGTCGTGCGATTGGGCTCATACGTATGGTCCAATCGTACGACTGGTCCATACCAGTGGTCCAGTCGTGCGAATGGCTCATACTTATGAGTTTGACCTTATGACCATTCATAAACTTAGCCCTTTTACTTATTGATAAGACATTTTGACCATTGATCATCTCAGACATGACCATTTTAACTTAGAAAACTATTGATCACCTCAGACGTGATCCTTTTAACAACACATCAATTTGTCACCTCAGACGTGACCTTTTACATTTGAAAACCCCATTGGTCAGCTCAGACGTGACCATTTTAGTGAGTGAATCCCAGATTGACTTCCGATGAGTAATCCAACATTTAACTACTAAATTAACTAAAATTAACTAAATTTAAACAACTAGAAATAAAACAAAGTAAAACATATTTTTGTATTTTTGTGTGAGGTTGAAATCCTAAGATAAGTATCTACCAAATTTTTCTTCCTGGACAATATAGCGTCAAGTTACTTTGATCATGTCTGGAACGATTCATTATGGAATCATATAGGTTTATCAAATCATTTGGGACAGTTTACCAAAGCCTTTTGATGCTAGATTCTTGTTTTCATCGAGAGTCATTAGCAAGTTTAGGAAATCATACTAGTGCTTTAAGATACGCACAATGATTTGGACTTTCAAGAATTGCAGCTCACGATGATTGTCAGTATACTTGTCCTCTTAATTGCATACATAGATTTCTGACACACATTGGTGATGATTTAAGGATTAGTTATGTCGGACCAAAAGAACCAATGAGCCAGATCAGAAAAACCTTTTAGTCCCACAGACATCATAACAACTGAAGAAGTCTACATCAGCTGAAGACAAAGTTTGAAGACAGTCTGAAGACAAAGTCTGAAGACAAAGTTTGAAGACAAAGTCTAAAGACAAAGTTTGAAGACAAAGTCTGAAGACAAAGTCTGAAGACAAAGTCTGAAGACAAAGTCTGAAGACAATAGTTGAAGACGAAGTCTGAAGACAACAGCTGAAGACAAAGTCTGAAGACAACAGCTGAAGACAAAGTCTGAA
>BJCM01178697.1:0-18921 GCA_018326385.1 Flaveria bidentis
TTTAGAAAAGAATCTGTTTATGCAATATGTGAGAAATGATAGTACATTAGTGAGATCAGTTGCATATTTCACTCATTAATAAAGTCTGACATGATCAGATATGATGTGTAGACAATATCATGCTACTATACTGAAAAAGTAAATTCTTGTGATTACACTAAATCATTCTCCTTGTATGTTTTCATCTTAGTACTTGTGAGATGTTTAGGCTTATCAGATTGACTGCTTGTTAAGTTACACCACTCACACCTGATGATGATGTGATTAATCATGAGATCTGTTACAAGCATCATATCACTTCTTTGTTATGAGTTATCATAGACCTGAAGTGCTGAGATATCCTTTGTTGTAAGTCATTACAGACCTGGATGCTCTCTTTGATGCAAAAGATGCCAATGTGCATAATCTTTTCAAATGGATAGTTAGAGCTGATCAAATGGTTATCCATGATCATTCTCTATTCATTTAAGTAACATGAGCTCTAGTTATACATATGTTTTAGGTAATAAGTTGAGTATGTGTTCTTTCTTGCATGTCTTGATGATAGTTGAGCTCTCTAAGTCTTTGTATGAATTACATCATGTCACATATAAATATACCCTAATCAATCTAAGAATTGAAAAAGTAAGTGAGTTGATATTTTCTCAAAAACACTCATTTTCTGTCCTTAGATCTTGTGTCTCCTTTGCTGTAATTATCACTGACCTGGAACAGACTTGATCAGGATTTATTCATTGTCTATGACTATTCACATTTTTTTTAATTTTAATGTGCTGATCCTCATTGATATGATCTCACTGCAGACATTGATTCTTTTGTTTATACTAGATTTTGATTTTGCTTTCATTTTGATTTTATGCATGTTTTCTGTGTGTGAAGACAATGTAACAATGAGATGTGTGATCTTACTATGTTATCTTAGGAAACTTATAAGTTTTTAAAACTTAAAAGTCTAGGGGGAGTAATAAATGGAAGAGTTTTTCTCAGAAAATCAAAATAAATCAAAGTTAAAATGTTGAATTGAAAGGATGATGCTATATGTTCAAAATGTATGTATGTTTGATAATGTAATTTTTAAAATTGATATTATGAACCTATATATATTTGCAAGTGGAAATGCTTCTTTCAAAAGTTGAAAAATAGATATTTGAAGGCATAGATAAATTAAAAAAAAAGTTAATCAACAAGTGAAGAATTAAAATTGGTAAAACATTCAAACTTGAGGGACTAAAATGTAAATTTTAAGAAATTCAAATTATGCTTAAAATGTTTAAATATTAGTATGAAATATTACTAATATGTTTAAACAGTGTGCAGGTGAAGAATTTTGAAAAACACAAGTGTAAGACTCATGAAAGTCAACTCAAAGTCATCTCATGCGCCTAATTAGTGTTCATATGTCTAAATAGGAGCATGGTAAACTTACAGGAAATCATACAAGTGTTTGGCCATTTTTCATATTTCCATACGTCTAAACAGTTGCTATAAGTCCATGAGTTTAATCAAGTGTTTGGGCATTTTACACAAATCCATGCGCCTAAACAGTGATAATGAGTCTGATTTTAACCAAGTATTAGACGTATCAGGAACTTCATGCGCCTGAACAGTGCAAAAGCGCCTAAACAGTGCTTATGCTTCTGTAATGTGCTCATGCGACTGAACAGTTCTCATGCGGTTGTGTCCAAACTCACAAACAGTGCTCATACGTCTCATTATTTTGTGAATTTTAGAGTTTCATACGCACAAACAGTGCTCATGCGTCTAAACTTTCACTTAATATAAATTGAACACTTACTCTGGTTTCTCATTTACACTAAAAAATTCTCCGAAAACAACTCTCTGAACTATCGACTCTCAGTCGTCATCGAAGTCTCAGATTCTCATTGATATCAACAAATCTTGTTGATTGTTAGATATTATTTGAGTTTATAAACGTAAGTTTGTGATTCAAATCAGTAGATTTTGGTTAAAACATGATGATTGGCACAGTTGTTTGACTGCTATTCGGGCGTTCGAACACTATAACATTCAAAGTTTAACTAATCAAATCTTAATCATATCTAAAATTGATTCTGGATTGTTGATATGTATCAAAATTCGAGCAATTTGATTTATTGATTCATCGACTAAAACTGGAAATATGTGTGACAGATTGATCAGTCAGTTCTTCGAAGGAAGAAGAAGAAGATGAATAGACAAAATTCAATTTTTGAATTAAAAAAATTAAATAAAAAGTAGATAAATCAGAATTCAAATAATTGATAGATAAAAATGAAAGATTTAAAATGAATAAAATTTAATATTTCACAAATTAGTTTCTTAAGTCATCAGTCAGATTCATAAGTCAAAATTGAATTAAATATTTCAAAATTGCAAATTCATATGTAAAAATGAAAGTCATTAATCAAAATTCTTTAATGTTCTAATATTCTTTCTCTACATTTTTGCAGATGGCAGCTTTGAAGTTTGAGCCTAAACATAATGTTGTTGCATTCTTAGATGATGAAAACAGAGAAGCTGTTGGTTATGAAGAGATTATAAGATTTCTGTTAAGATCAAAATATGTCTATGCAATGTGTGCAAGACCAATGATTAAGGCAAGATTGATCAAAAGATTCTGGAGAACAACAGAAATAGAAAGAGATGATGAAGGAAATAAAGTATTAAAAGATTTTATTACATCTGACAGAATGCTTGAAGTTTCTGAACAAGCTATCAGAACAGCTCTTAAGCTTGGTGAAAATGATCCAGAAGACTTAGCAGAGTACACTTTCAATGAATGAAGAGATGTATTTCTACAAATGGGTCATCCTAATCACTTTTCAAAGAAACAATTCTTTAGAGCAAGAGTATATAAACACTGGAAATTGTTGTGTTATATATTTCAACATTGCATGTCCAAAAGAAGTGCTGGTTGGGATTCATTCCCAGTGGACATTGCATCTCCTATCATTGCTCTAGCCACAAACAGAAGGTTTAACATGGCAAAGTGGATAATGAATGGATTCATATTCAATCTTGAAAGAGAAAAGAGAAACAAATATTTGATGTATCCAAGATTTCTCCAACTGCTCATTAATGAAGAGAATCCAGATTTATATGTTGAAGGAGTTAAAGGAGATAAGTTGCAATTAGAGCACATGTCTGAAGTTGTGTATAAGAGACTTGCTATGATTACTGGTGCTCAAAACATTCCTTTATTTGATTATATAAGGAATGTAGCTAAGGATGAAGTAGACATCAATCAACAACATTATCATTTGTCTGAAGATGAACCAATAGATCCAAATGATCTTATTGAGGATGTTGTAGATGATGTGATTGATGATGATGATAAAGAAAGTGATGATGAAGCTACTAAAGCACATCAAGAAGCTATTGATGAAATGAATGATGATGAGAATGTCAATGAAACTCAAAACTTAGCAGAAGAAACTACTGATGTTGATATTCATGATGATTCTGTACATGAAGTTCAAGGAGATGAACCAGTTTTAGTTGTAAATGAAGAAGATTCATAAAATCAAACTTTTGATTTTGATTTCATGAATGAAATGTTTTCGGAACCAGTGTTTCAAGCTGAAATGACTGAAAATGTTGAAGAAATTCCTGTGAGTACAACACACAATGTGTTAGTACAAACAGAGGAGATAATTGATATAGATGAGATGGAGATTTTGAAAGAAGAAAATGTGACTAAAGAGAAAGAAATTAAAGAATTAAAAGTTGAGAATGAAAGATTGAAAGAGATGAATATTTCTCTTGAAAAAGAAATTCAAAAGTTGAAGGATGAAAATTCTAAGTTGAAAGAAGAAAATTTACTGAAAGATGAAAAGATTGTGAGCTTTGCAAAAGATAAAGAAGATGTTATCAAAAATTTTGAAGTTATGATAAAGGATTATGACATTCTTGAAGAGAAATTCAAGAAATTATCTGATGAAAATGAAAAATTGAAAGATGAATTACTAAAGGTAAAAGAATTTCAAAAGCCTATCTCACCAGATCAAATGATAAGTACTGAGATGATTGTTGAAGAGAATCCTGAGGTGATCAAAGGCAAAAGGAAACTTGATGATGTAGCAGATAAAATTTCCATAGAGTCATCTTCAAAAGTACAAAGAATAAAAGAAACTGTTGAAAAGCAAAACATTCAACAACAAATTGAAGCTTTGGACGATATTGTAGAAGTTTACAGTGATGACTGGTATGATGAAGTCTTAGATGAAGAAGACATAGATGAAGCTCAATTTGTATCAAATTTCTCTTCACAAGAACCAACTCAAGATCAAGAAGAAACTCCTCAAGACTTTGAAGATAGATACAACTACCTTGTGAAGGTGAAATACATTAGAGTCTTTTTGGATAGACTGACTGTTTCTCAAATAAATGATGAATATGAGAAATGCATTGTTACAGAGTCAGTTGCTCCTATTGATCCAAATGAGATTGTAATGGAACATGGTGAATGGATTAGAGCAAAAGAAAGTATTAATGTAGATGAATTTTCAAGCTCTGAGCTGCGCCATCCTGACCCTGATCATATGAGTATTCCAGCATTAAGGTCTTGGTTGCAAGATAGGAATTACCCATGGAGGAAGCTGAAAAGATTACAATTTGTATCTTTGAGGAATCTTGTTAGAAGTTTTCAAGAAACTGAGAAACAATCAAAGAAAATGATCATTCTTGATACTGATAATCCTCAATACCTTAAGATTACCAATAGAACAAGAATGTTGAAGCCTCAAGAGATTAAACAGATGGCAAGAAAATCAGATGCTCATGATAGCAGAAAAGATCTGATTAAAATGTTTTCTGGTACTGAAAGGCAAGCATATAAAGCCTCTTCTAAACAAAAACAAATCTTTGATAATGCCAGATCCACTGAGAGACTTGGTAAGAAATGTATTACAAAAAGGACAATCAGTTGCTGAGCTGTTGAATGCTATGATTGCTCTTGATTTCACAAACCAAGTAAAGATAATAGCATGGAAGTATGATGAGATTTTTGGTGCATTTTTGATAAAAAGAGTAAATGCAGTTTGTGATGCATATCATTTTTACTCAAGCATCATTAAACTTCCAGTGCAAGACTTGAAAGAATTAAACAAATTACCTCTGATTAATCCATCTGATTCTAAACGTGGTAAGATGTTGATAGAATTATTGAGAAGAGGAATGGATAGATCAAGTAATTTTCTTCAAACAAGATGTGATCAAGAAGACAAGGAGTACTTTGCTACTTTAAAGAAGAATAAAAAGCTTAAAGGACTTTAATCTGAAGAAGAACATTTCATGATAGAATTTTATGATAAGTATTTTGAAAAAGTCACAACTCCTGGTCTAAAAGTGATTGATGGTAATCAAAAGTCAAAGCCAATTCTCAGATGGTTCTATAACACTGAGACTTTTGAGCTTAAGCTGATCCAAAATCTCGAACAATGGGATGAGGATATGATTACATTATTTGGTGCTTTTGAACTGAAACTATTGCATCCAAGTTATATATCATTTCTATCTGTTCAAAAGTTTGAAAAAGTATCTCCAGAGATTGCGGAGCAAGATAAGAAGTATTTTCTTTCTATCATCAATGTGATGAATGCGACAATGGAAAGAATATCATTAAGGAAAGCTCTTGCATATGCTAATATTGTTAAAAAGAATATCAAAGACATTGAGTTCATGAGAATTTCAAGAAAAGAAGTATTAGAAATATACTCAAAGGATAGTCGAAATCCTATTGAGTTATATGATAATATTGATATCACATGTCTATCAAAAGATACATTGGAAAGAATGAGCAAAACAGAGATAAAGACAAATGAAGCAAAACCAGAACAAGGAATTCTTGCTAGAAAATTTAAGTCTACAATTGCTAATGCTTTGAAAGAACAGGAGATGCATAAAAAGAAGCCAATGTTCAAGATCAAGGAAGAACCAGAAGAATTCTTTGAGTGCTGATGCTGAAGATGAATAATAAAGCTGAAGAAAAGATAAAAAGAAAAAACAAGATTGAAGATTTTGAAGACTGAAGGCCATGTAAATCTTAGGGAGAGTATTGTTAGTTCTCTAGAAAGATTAACATGTTGTCTTTAAGTGTCTTTTTAATATTTGTAATAGTATAGGGACTAGTTTGTAATTTGTTAGTTCCTCGTGTTTCGTTATAAATAGCATAGACTTGTAGCAGTTAGTAGTAGTGAACGAACAATTGTTTTAGAACAGATTGAAAACTGCTTACTTACTTTGTAACTGTCTTTGCTTGATATTAATGAAACTATAAATTTTGTTTATATCATGCTTGATTTGATTACTTTGTTTGTATTTCTTTGAATTGTGTTCATACATCATCACAGATTGGTATATTTGATCCTATTAAGGTGAACATTATGTGTTGCAAAAAGATGATTTGATTTACAGTGCCTGACAGGAGTTCGGTGACGGTTTACGGTGATTGGGTCACTACGATTCCAATAGTGATTTCGATGGCGGTGGCGGGAAAGTGCATGAGGTGTGGATGTAGTGCCTACTTGACCTACGTCAAAGATGTGGATACGCCAACACCACAACTGTCTGTTGTACCGGTTGTGTGTGACTTTCTAGACGTGTTCCTAGAAGATTTACCAGTTGTGCCACCTGACCGCGAGATCGAGTTCCAGATTGACTTGACACCAGGTGCTCAATCTGTTGCTAAGGCACCGTATCGTATGGCTCCGACCGAGATGAAGGAACTGATGGAGCAACTGCAGAAGTTGCTCGATAAGGGGTTCATTAGACCGAGTATCTCTCCTTGGGGTGCTCTAGTCCTATTTGTGAAGAAGAAGGATGGTAGTATGAGGATGTGTATAGACTACCGCGAGCTGAAAAAGTTGACAGTGAAGAATCGGTATCCACTTCCGAGAATTGATGATCTGTTTGATCAACTTCAAGGTGCCAGTTGGTTCTCGAGAATAGATCTTCATTTTGGTTACCATCAGTTGAAGGTGAAGGAGCAAGAATTCCTCAAACAACTTTTTGCACGCGTTAGGGACACTACAAGTTCCTCGTTATGTCCTCTGGTTTAACCAATGCACCAGCTGCTTTTATGGACTTGACGAATCGAGTATGTCGGCCGATGTTGGATAAATCAGTGATTGTGTTTATTGATGATATCCTGATTTATCGAAGATAGAGGAGGGGCATGCCAGTCATATTCGGGAAGTGTTGCAGACATTGAGAAAAGAGAAGTTGTATGCTAAATTATCCAAGTGCACGTTCTGGTTGCATGAGGTTTAGTTCTTGGGGCATTTAGTGAATCCCGAGGGGATTATGGTGGACTTGGCGAAGGTGGAGGCGGTGATGCAATGGAAGTCACCAAAGACACCATGCAAGATTCGTAGTTTCTTGGGTTTGGCAGGCTATTATAAGAGATTTATTCAAGAATTCTCTAAGATAGCTTCTCCATTAACTAAATTGACCTGTAAGGATGTGAAGTTTGTGTGGGGTCAAGATCAAGAGAAGGGTTTTGACGAGTTAAAGGCAAGGTTGACTCAAGCTCCTATTTTGTCGTTACCCGATGGAAGCGAAGATTTTGTGGTTTATTCAGATGCTTCATACTCGGGGTTGGGATGCGTGTTGATGCAACGAGGAAAGGTTATAGCCTACGTATCCCGACAGTTGAAAGTTTGTGAGGTTAATTATCATACTCATGAATTGAAGCTAGCAGCTGTGGTCTTTGCGTTAAAGATTTGGAGGCACTACCTATACGGAACGAAGTGCACCATATTCACTGACCACAAGAGCTTGAAGTACTTTTTCAAGAAGAAAGACTTGAACATGAGGCAGAGGAGATGGTTGGAGCTGATAAAGGATTATGATTGTGAGATCCATTACCATCCGGGCAAGGCCAGTGTGGTAGCAGATGCCCTTAGTCGAAAGGAGAAATCCGAGCCGATTCGGGTGAAAGCTTATCAGTTGATTATGATCTCTGATGTGATAACACACGTAAAGGAGTTTCAAGATGAGGCATTGAAAGAAGATCATCTTAACTCTGAGAAGATGAGAGGTCTAGTCGCGGAGTTGGGTGAAAACCGCTCGGTGTTAGAACCTGATTCGGACGGAAGTGGATTCCTTGTTATGGGGATCTACGTGTTAAGATTATGGATGAAGCTCATAAGACTCGATACTCTATTCATCCCGGTGCCATAAAAATGTATCAAGATATGAAGAAAGATTATTGGTGGCCGGGTATGAAACGCGTTGTAGCAGATTATCAAGTGCCTTACTTGTTTACAAGTGAAGGCTGAGAATCAGAAGCTGTACGGGAAGATCCAACCATTGGATATACCGAAGTGGAAGTGGGAGCATATCACCATGGACTTTATTACAAAGCTACCACGTACCACAAAAAGGTATGATGCTATATGGGTGATAGTCGATCGTCTGACAAAGAGTGCTCACTTCCTACCAATCCACAAGACATATTCATATGAGAGGTTGGAGGAATTATTCATGAAGGAGATTGTAACTCATTATGGTGTGCTAGTGTCTATTGTGTCTGACCGCGACACCTGGTTTACATCTAAATTGTGAAAAAAGTTCCACGATGCGATGGGGACAAGGTTACTTATTAGCATGACTTGTCATCCTCAGACGGATGGTCAGTCGAAAAGGATGATTCAGATGCTAGAAGATGTGGTTCATGCATGCATCATTGACTTTGGAGGAAGTCGATATGACAATTTACCGTTAGCTGAGTTCTTATATAACAATAGTTATCATGCCAGTATTGGTATGCCCCCTTATGAGATGCTATACGGTAGGAGATGTAGAACACCCGTTTGTTGGGGTGATATTGGTCAGAAAGAGTTGGGAAGTATTGAGGTGATCGAGGCTACGACTGAGAAGCTTAAAAGATCAAAGCCTTCATGAAAGCAACTAAGTATAGGCAGAAGTCGTATGCCGATAAAAGGCGAAGACCGATTGAGTTCCAGGTGGGTGATAGAGTCATGTTGAAAGTCTCACCTTGGAAAGGTATCATTCGGTTCAGAAAGTGGGGCAAGTTGAGCCCAAGATACATAGAGCCTTTCCGAATCATTGCTCGAGTAGGAGAGTTGGCCTATAGGTTGGAGTTACCGGATGAGTTAAGTGGAATTCGCCCGACATTTCATGTATCTCATTTGAGAAAGTTCTTAGTTGACGAGAATATGGTTGTACCACTGGAAGATATCAAGGTAGATGAACGGCTCAATTATATGGAGCAAAGAGTGGCGATCATTGATCGTCAAGAGAAACGATTAAGGAATAAAGTAGTTCTCATTGTGCGCGTAAAGTGGAAGCACGGGAAGGGATATGAGTCTACGTGGGAGACTGTAGAAGAGATGAGGCAACATTACCCATATTTTTTTAAGAAATAACAGGTTTTAGGGACGAAACCTATATAAGGGGTGGTGGACTTGTAACACCCAAATATTATTTTATACGCAAGAAAGAAAGAATAAAGCAAGGAATAAGAAAGAAACACAATTTAACCCAAGTTGAGAGGTTAAAAGTGTCAAAAAGGACAAAATGTTTCAAATGTTGGTGTAAAAGTGGGCATGGCCGCCCATGTTGCCCACACACATCATTTCATTCGGATATTTCTAGAGAGAGAAAGAGCAGAGCTCGGGTTTAAAGAAAAAAAAGAGAAGAAATTAGAATTCAAGGTAATAATTCTTGGTTTTGTGATGTTTTAACTGACCTATGCCTCGGTTGTTTGATTGTGTGTGTACGGTTGTGTGTTTTGGTGGGTTTCTAGGTGGTAAAACTCAATTGCATTCGGGTTTTGAGGAAGTTCATCTGAAAGTTGTCAAGGTGAGTTCTAGAACCCTCTTTTTACTTGTTATAAACTAATTTTGGGGCTGGAAATGCATGTTTAAACGTTTTTAAAATTATGGGTGTTGTACCCGTATGTATGTGTGTGCATGAATGTGGGTGGGGTTTTGATCTAGGTGATTTATGTTGTTATAATTGTTCTATGTCCTTGTTCTGTTGCTTAGAATGTAAGATTTAAGCTTAGAACATGTTGGTAAGATGATTGGGACTGATTTGGAATGATTATAGTATAGGTTTGTTGCCCATGCGCCTGAAAATGGCCCATGCGCCCAACGATTAGAAACGGCCTAAGCGTTCCCATGCACCCAAAACCCCATGCACCCAAATAGTAGCCATTCTCCTGGAAAAGGTTGAATTTGGCTAAGTGTCTAGACTCCAAGCCCATGCGCCTAGGAACTCATGCGCCTGCATAGTGCCCATGCGCCTAGAATACTGCTCAGAATGACTAAGTGTTGGCCATGCACCCCAATAGGTACCATGCGCCTGAAAGTTCCCCATGCGCCTAAGTTTTCCCATGCGCCTAGAAGGCCAAGCGCCTGCATAGTGCCCATGCGCCTAAGACTTAGAAAATTTTCTGAGATTTTGGGGAAAATGTAAAGTGTAGGCTCTGACTTGAGAGGTTTCTAGGGATGATGAAAGTTGACTTTTTGAGGTCATGTATAATGATGATTATGTGATGTGGCATGCATGATAATGTGATGTATATGATGATACCTTGTATGATTGTGTTTATGTTCCTTATTATGTATGTTTAATTTCTGTGACCTTACGTGGTATAGTTGTGAATGTAAATGGAAATTATTATGTAACGTAAAGCGAAAGACATTGAAAATAGGAACATAATGATAGAATGCATGCATTAATGAAAGTGAAAGTAAAGAAAGTCTTGCAAGCAAATGTATAGAGGTGCACGACTCTAAAATGTCGTCAGCTCTTTGTGTGTGGTTTAGCTAACCTATAAGGATACACACAGGGGTCTAGTCTTTGTGACTGGCTAGTTGTATGGTGCATGGATGATAGTGGGTACTCACCCCGATGCTGGTGCCAGGATATGTGCATTATGGAAGTCATTTGTGATATTCGGCCTAGTACCCGCTTTGTGCACAGGTTTGGGGTGTAGTATACAGATGGGATCTTTGTCGCTTGCCGCGGTGCTGGTGCCAGGCTATGTGCGTTATGGAATTCATTTATGATCTTCAACCCAGTACCCGCTTTGTATAACTGATGACACTGGTCCAAAAAGAAGGAAAAAAGTAAAGAATGAAAGTTAATGAACGGTAAAGGAAGATAATAATGATATTATCTATGTGTGCGTATGATGTGTGATCATGTACGAAAGTATAAAATGCTTTTGAAAGAAAGTAAAGTATATTTTATTTCAAAACTAGAACTCACTCAGCAACGCTGACTTTTATGTGTTTCCAGTTGGCAGGTAATGGTTAGTGAGCATGGCATGGGGCGGCTACTTGGCTTGTTTTGGATGGTATCCATTTGGTATAATGATAATGTTTTTTCATTGTAATGTGAACAAATGATGTTTTGTAATTGTTAACAAAGTTGTATTATTTTGCAAAAGCGTTTATATATATATGAAATTGTTTAAGTTAATTCCGCTGCAATGATTTTAATAATGTTAAAATTTTATGTACGTTTTGTGCGTTGATTGACCAGCTGTGAGCATCCCGGGAACGGGGCCTTACAATGGGTGACCTCCCTGGGAAGTTTTCACCCGGGCAACCAAAAGCAAATCCGTGAGCTCTTCATGGGCAAAGCAGACAATATTGTTGGTCGTTATGAACTTGTAAACTTATTCTTGGTCAAGATTTGATTGTAGCTATATGTATTCTATAAACTAGTCTTTTGGGTTGAGTTCTTCTGTTTGGTTTATAACAATGGTATCAGAGCCACTCCTGTGCCGTTTGGGATGTGGGACATACCTCACCAAGGATGGTGACTTCAAGGGCTCATTGAGGATGATGAGTCCAAACAGGGGGTGCTTGTGACACCCTACATATATCCCACACCGGCAGTGAACAAGTGTACTTGGTTCCCATGATGAACAAGCATACGTCATCAGGAGCCGGCAATAACCTCGGCTTTAGCACCAAATAGGCTTGTCAAACCCATAGATCTATGACGTCGCCAGGCTAGCAATAGTTAATGATTGTCAACATATAATGTCTATCATATAAGACTCACAATATTACAAATAAGCATGAAAAAAAGTAAAGATGAATAGCATGTGCATTTACAAGTATCAAGATGTTTACATGTGTAAGTTTATATGTTAACATATTTCACCCCAAAAAAAGTGTGAAATAAAGTAAAAGAGGGGCATGGAGTTCCCGTGTCGATCATATCGAATCGTAGTAGTCGGTTTACATCACGGTTCTTGTAGACTCTCTAGAAAGCAATAGGAACTCAGCTAGATCTAAGTGCCGCTTATCATCCATAGATGAATAGTCAAAGTGAACATACAAACCATACCCTAGAAGACATTCCTAGATCATGATTGGTTAATTTCGGTGTGAGTTAGGATGCTTACTTGCCATTGATTGAGTTCTCCTATAACAATAATTATCACACAAGGTGAGTTTTCCATGCCTCTCTTTTACTTTATTTCACACTTTTTTTGGGGTGAAACATGTTAACATACCTCACCAAGGATGGTGACTCTCGGGCTCATCGAGGACGATGAGTCCAAACTGGGGGTGCTTGTGACACCCTACACATATCCCACATTGGCCGTGGACAGGAGATATTCTTGGTTCATAAGGAATGTCTGGCCTCTAACATCAACAATGCGTTTTGGGCGTATTGGCTGTGGATGAGAGGAGACCTCCATAGTTAAGCATGCTCAGGTGGGAGAAATCCAAGAATGGTGACCTCCCTAGGAAGTTTTTACCCGGGCAACAAAAAGCAAAACCGTGAGCTCCTCGTGGTCAAAGTGGACAATATTGTTGGTTTGAGGGGCCGGGTGTAACAGATTGGTATTAGAGCCATTGGTTATAAGGAACTAGGTTGCATACACATTAGTTTATAACCGCACTGTTAGTTAGTTACTCTTTACTTATCCTTTTACTATATACTTATTGGCATACACATCACGTGCACTGCAGCATGGCATCATCATATCGGGTCTTGGGAAAAAGACATTCTCGTTCAGGATCCCCTCCATTTGTACCTCATTGAGTACCCGACTGCCACGACATACTTAACCTCATGGTGAGATAAACTAGGATCAACCGTTCATGTTACTTGAGCGTGATCCTCCACGAGATTGGAGTTATTACCCAACTTGCATAGACCGTATGATACGTAGAGAGCATGTTCCAGAGCCAACCATTGCTAGACCAAGGACTAGGCCAGCGACCACTTCTACAGCACCTACTCTCACGCCTCTTAACGTGCCCCTTGAGCGGGTTGTGGCGGCATTGACCGTGACACTTGAGATTGAGCGTCGACGAATTGGAGTACTTACTGATGAGAACTCCACACTAAAGGACGATATACGCCGACTATGGCTAAAGATGGCTATACTCGAGGAACGGTTGTCGATGTCCATCACTGGGAATTTCAAGATGGCTGGTAGAGTGATGAATCTTTTTGAGCGAATGGGTGAACAAGATCTCCATAATATGGGCATTGAAAGTAGACTAACCGGACTGAAAGCACAACTCACATCATTACAAATCGAGGACAACCCTATACCGGTTAAGGACTTCCGATGAAGACCCTGAAGAATAGCCAAAAGAAGCCCTGGACGCTGGAGACAACGATGGATCAGACTTGTTGGACTGATATTCCTTATTCTTATGACTTTGACTTCATATCGTTTTTCCTAAACGTATATGAGGAAGGTTGTTTCCCACACAACTAAAAACTTGAATTCTGACATTGATTGAATATTTTGTGAGCTACTTACAAATTATTTATGATACATTATCATTTTGGTTATAAATGTTATGGTTGTGACTGAACATTATTTCTTATTATTTACCATACTTTGATGAGATTAATATGTTGGATGTTACTCATTATAGTATTTGTGAACATAAAGTGAAATATGGACGGTAGAAGCAGAGGACGCGGATGTGGCCGAGGGCGTGGCGGTGGACGTGGCGCCGACAACATGAACAGACCCCAGCTGAATTAGCTGCATTAATAAACCAACACGTACAAACGTCATTGAATACTCATCCCGACAGTTGGGAGGTAAATGATGACACTAGTCATCATTTACATGACTATTCTGTAGGTGATTAATTCTTTCATTTTGTTTTGAATACCCTAACACGTCGAATACTGGACTGCCTGGATGCACATACAAGGCATTCATGGACTGTAAGCCGCATACCTACAGTGGAGCTGTAGGGTTTGTAAGATAGTTTGAGAAGACTGAGTCAGTCTTCACCAAATGTAACTGTCCAGCGATGAACCAGGTGAAATACGCCACAAGAACACTTGAAGGTACACATCATATGGTGGAATGCTCAAGTGCAAATGCTTGGCCATGCAATGGCAAATGCACTACCGTGGGAGGAATTCAAGATGATGATGACCGAGGAATACAGCCCCCATGAAGAAGTTCAAAAGCTGGAAGCTGAGTTCTGACAATTGAGATGGAAGGATCCAACATTGAGGCTTACACTACCAGGTCACATGAGCTAGCTACCCTCTATCCTGGCATGGTTATCCCGTCGAGCCAACGAATTGAGCTCTACTTACATGGTTTAGTTCCAAAGATTCAGAGTATGGTGACTACCGCAAATCTCCTTACTATTCAGCAGGTTATTTGACTGGCTCACAAGCTCACTGACCAAGCTGTGGAGCAAGGAAAGTTACCCAAGCGGGGCGTTGTGGCAAGCCTGCTTAATAATAAATGAAAGTGGGAGAAAAATGCTAGGAAGGGAACATTATCTGGTAACCCACCCTAGTAACGTCCACCTTAGCAACATCAACAGCATAGACGGTTTGATAACAATCACAACTTTAACCAATCATCTTCATCATCTTAATACCAAATGGATATGTGGGGAAAAATCCAAAGTGCATCCGATGCAACTACCACCATACTAGCAGGTGTGATAGTTTTTGATGCCAGTGTTGTGGGAAGGTTGGACATGTGGCAAAGGATTGTTGTGGGGAACTGATGAAGAAGCCTCAACAACCTCAGCAACCCTAGTAGCACCATGAAACACCAAAGGGTTGCTTTGAGGGTGGAAAGGAAGGGCATTTCATGAAAAACTGTCCTCAACTGAGAAGAAATGGAAGACAACGGTAATGGTGGCAATAACAATGGTGGTGGTGGCAATAATGGTGGAGCCAAAGGGAGAGCCTTTGTCATGAGTTCAAGTGAGGCTCTAAACGATCCTACTACCATTACTGGTAATAGTCCTGTTAATGGTCATTTTGCTTCTGTAGTGTTTGACACTTGGCCGATAGGAGCTTTATCTTTACTAAGTTTTGTAGCCTCTTAAGCGATATGCCTTCTGCATTGGAGGCTAAGTATGTTGTAGAATTGGTTGATGGTAAGCAAATCTCTGTTACGCATATCCTTAAGAATTGCAAGATGGAACTCGCTGGTCATACCTTTGACATTAATCTTATTCTCGATACTCTTTGAAGCTTCGATGTGGTCGTAGGCATGGATTGGCTATCCGAGAAGCAGACAAAGGTGATTTGTCATAAGAAGGTCATCCGTATTCCTATGGTAGATGGGGAAACTCTTTCGGTTAAGGGTGAGAAAAATGGTGCTGTGATATGCATCATATCATTCATGAAGGCTCAAAAGTGGCTACGCAAGGGTCACTTGGCCATATTAGCTCTCATCTCTAACCATCAACAAGAGAAAAAGAAGATAAGACATTCCAGTGGTTCGTGATTTCCCGGAGGTGTTTCTAGAGGATCTGCCTGGACTACCAACTCATCGTCAAGTTGAGTTTCAAATCGATTTGACTCCCAGAGATGCTCCGATTGCACGAGCACCTTACCGGTTAGCACCGAACAAACTGCAGGAATTATCTACACAACTCCAGGAGCTGTTGGATAAAGGGTTTATTCGACCGTGCTCATCTCCGTGGGGAGAACATGTCCTTTTTGTTAAGAAAAAAGATGGCACATTCTGAATGTGAATTGACTACAAAGATTTGAACAAGGTCACAGTTAAGAAACAATACCCTTTACCTCGTATCGATGACTTGTTTGATCAGCTTCAGGGATCAAGCTATTATTCGAAGATTGACTTGAGATCTGGTTATCATCAACTGAGAGTTCAAGAAGAAGACATCTCCAAAACTGCATTCCATATTCATTATGGTCATTATAAGTTCTTGGTCATGCCTTTTGGGTTAACCGATGCACCAGCAGTGTTCATGGATCTCATGAACCGTGTGTGCAAACCCTACTTTGATCAGTTTGTTATCGTGTTTATTGATGACATATTGATCTATTCTAAGACCAAGGTGGAACATGAGGAACACCTACGTTTAATTTTGGAGCTACTTATTAAGGAACAATTGTAAGCCAAATTTTCTAAGTGTGACTTCTGGATTCGTGAGGTGCAATTCTTGGGTCACATTGTTAACGAGAAGGAAATACATGTGGATCCTATAAAGATTGAGGCTATAAAGAATTGGTCGGTACCTAAGACGCCTAGTGAGATAAGGCAATTTCTTGGACTAGCAGGGTACTATCGGCGTTTCATTGAGGGATTTTCAAAAATCACTCAACCTCTCATAGCTTTGACCCATAAAGGAACAACCTATAAATGGGTTGAGAGTCAAGAACCTACTTTTCAGTTGTTGAAACGAAAACTCTGTAGCGCACCAATATTAGCATTACCTGAAGGAAATGATGAAAATGTGGTTTATTATGATGCTTCTATCCAAGGACTTGGTTGTGTTTTGATGCAACGTGATAAAGTAATAGCTTATGCCTCGCGACAACTGAAGGTACATGAAAGGAACTACACTACCCATGATTTGGAGTTAGGAGCAATGGTCTTTGCCTTGAAGATTTGGAGACATTACTTGTATGGTACCAAATGCACTATTTACACCAATCACAAAAGTCTTCAGCATATCTTTGAGCAGAACGAGCTTAACATGAGGCAATGATGCTGGGTGGAATTGTTAAACGACTACGATTGTGCTATTAAATATCACCCGGGAAAGGCGAATGTAGTCGTTGATGCCTTGAGTAGAAAGGAAACCGCTAAGCCCCGATGATTGCGTGCTCTACAACTTATGAATAGCACTCACTTGCCCAAACAGATCAAGGAAGCTCAGACGGAAGCCTTGAAAGGTGAGAACGTTGGATCTGAATCTTTAAGCGGGATGGATAAATAGTTAGAAGTCAAATCCGATGGAATACGGTATTTCATGGATAGACTTTAGGTACCTTTATATGGGAATCTAAGAGACTTGGTTATGAGTGAAGCGCCCAAGTCTAAGTATTCCATACATCCCGGCTCTGACAAAATGTATCATGATCTGAAGGCGCACTACTTGTGGCCTAACATGAAGGCAGATGTAGCTACATACGTGAGCAAATGCTTGACATGTTCTAAGGTTAAAGTGGAATATCAGAAACAATCTGGGTTACTGCAACAACCTGAAATCCCCTTGTCGAAGTGGGAACAAATCGCTATGGACGTCATTACTAAGTTTCCCAAGACTTCTAGTGGTTGTGACATGATATGGGTAATCGTGGATCGACTCACTAAGTCAGCTCATTTCTTGGCAATCAAGGAGACTGGCAAAATAGACAAGTTAACCCAAGTTTACCTAAAGGAGGTATTGTCGAGGCATGGTGTGCCGATCTCGATTATTTCTCATCATGATGCTTGTTTCACGTCTCATTTTTGGCAATCATTACAGAACCCTTTGGGTACACGTCTAGACATGAGCACTGCCTATCATCCTTAGGCCGATGGTCAAAGTGAACGTACTATTCAAATTTTGGAAGACATGTTGTGTGCTTGTGTGATCGACTTTGGGAATAATTGGGAAGCTAATTTACTGTTGGTTGGGTTTTCTTACAACAATAGTTATCTACTAGCATCAAAGCAACACCATTTAAGGCATTGTATGGGCGAAAGTGTAGATCACCAGTTTGTTGGGCGGAGGTTGGTGATAGTTAATTGACTAGTCCTAAGTTGGTACAGGAGACCACAGAGAAGATAGTACAAATACGAAACCGCATGGCTGCAGCGCGAGATAGAGAGAAGAGTTACGCGGACAAACGACGAAAACCTTTGGAGTATTAAATCGGTGACAAAGTCTTGCGGAAAGTTTCGCCATGGAAAGGTGTAAATTTATTTGGCAAGAGTGGCAAACTTAATCCACGATATGTTGGACCATTTGAGATTCTTGAAAGATAGGTCCGGTGGCGTATCGATTGGACCTGCCTGATTCACTAAGTGGTGTTCACAATGTATTTCACGTCTCAAATATGAAGAAGTGCCAATCTGACGAGACACCAATTGTATCACTCGAGGAAGTAGAAGTAGATGATCAACTACATTTTGTTGAAGAACCAGTTAAAGTAATAGATCGTGAGGTCAAGACTCTTAAGCAAAGATATCTATAATCAAAGTTCGTTGGAACTCAAGGCGTGTGCCAGATTTCACGTGGGAACGTGAGGATCATATGAAGCTTAAGTATCCTCACCTGTTTGAAACGATGGCAATAGCCAGGGAAGGTACTGATTAAATTTCGGGACAAAATTTCTTACAACATGGGGATGATGTGACAACTCACTCGATTTCATTATGCCAATGCAGTAAACCAAGGATGTAGCATAACCATCTAACGCAATTTTTAGGACGAAAATTCTTTCAAAATGGGGATAATGTGACATCTGGTAATTTTCCGTTACCAAACTCTGTTAGTTCCGTTAGGTCTTGCATACACGTGTTGTGAGCACACACTAGTTGTCGTTGAACGTTGGTGACTTAATAAAACTAATCTAGGATAAACAATAATAATCTAATTAATAATGTTAATTATTAGTTGTGATTATGTGATTCATGAAATTATAGAATTTTAAATATTTATTTCGTGAATTTTACGC
>BJCM01178822.1:0-15219 GCA_018326385.1 Flaveria bidentis
TTATAAAAAAAGTTGTTAAAATTAGAGTCTTCAAGAATTTAAATTTTAAATTATAATTATTCTTTTATTTATTTAAATTATTTAATTTTATATTTATTTCATATTCCAATCATAACCCCCTTTTAAAAGACTTATAAATCACCATTAACACCATTTATAACCTCCTCCTAACCTCAAGTATAAAAGCAAGGCTTAAGCCTTACTTTTCATTTGCTCATTCTCTAAAAATCTCACTCTTATATCTTTCTTTCATCTATTGGTTATGATCAATTTGAAGAATTTTATTTTAAAAGAGATTTCAAGAATTCTTAATACTAAGGTAATCTTTTATTGATTTTATATTATAAATTTCAATCATCCTAACATCCAATTGTTTTCGTGACTTTATGTTCTTATTATTATTCATTCTTCTACCAAATCTCTTTTTATTTTAATAATTATCATTTGATCATTAATATTTTAATAATCACTAATCTTATAACAATAACTAACATTCCTGAATCAATCTAACAACACACTAACATAAACAAAGAATCTCGTTTGCATATGGACGGCTATGCCGCCGCATTCGGTTATTCCACAAGATCATTGTTCTAAATGATGGCTATGCCAAAGTCTTAGAATACTTTTATAACTCAAATTAAGACTAATATACCATATATTGACATACTAAATTGTTCTAACCCGTTTCATGTATTAACAATTTTAAAAGTGCACATAAGTGCCTTACTATAATTTTGGCAGAATATTATCTTACTTCAACCGACCATAACTTGATCATAACAAACTAAATTTAGGTAAAATAAGACTCCAATGTTAATTTCATTGAATTACCTTTTCAACGCAGTTTATACGTCTTCAAACTCAATTGGATGACTCAACAATAGCCTTCACAAGATAAGTGCGCATTTCAGCACCTTCTGTCTTGTGCTGCTTGTTTGACCTATTTAAAGATCTTTTTATAAAATTGTTTCTGAATGAAAGTTGTTCGGGAGACTTTGAACTAGTCAAGTATATCTATTTTTAAAACCTGTTCAAACACATACCAAACATTATGTCCAGAATCTAAAATTCATGCAATAATCCTTTCTCAATCTACCTTTCGCTTTTTAGCATTCTCTAAACGTCTTAACTTCTTGTAATGAATTCCAACCTCAAGTTATTGTTTTTTTTATCATTTAGGATATCACATTTGACTCTTGACATCCAAGCTTTCTTATGTACTCTACAACCATCACTATACTTGTGAGTCTTTCATGTGAGTTTTCAATGTCACTTTTTACTTTATTTCACACCTTTTGGGGTGAAACATGTTAACTTTATAAACTTACACTTGTAAACATCTTGATACTTGTAAATGCATATGCAATTCATCTTTACCTTTTTTTCATGGTTATTTGTGTTATTGTAAGTCTTATATGAGATACATATTTTGTTTACAATCATTAACTATTGATAGCCTGGCGACGTCTTATATCTTTGGGCCTGACAAGCCTATTTGGTGCTAAAGTCGATGTATTGCCGACTCCTGATGACGTATGCTTGTTCATCATGGGAACCAAGTACACTTAGCCAATCTTATATACTTGTAATCAAGTCGAGGTTTGGTTGTAACTGTATGTGTTCTATAAGTTTGTTAACTCGTAATCATGGATATGAATTGCTACTTGTAACCCTTTACTTTTAACATGTTTCAGGTTTCCTAGTTGAAGATCTTCTTATGCTCATATAGGACTTGGACTTAATTTAATTGAAAATCTTATATTATTGGTTGTATCTTGATTGTTTTATAATGACTTATTTGTCTTGTAATGTTTAATGAATAATAACATTTAATATTATTTCAACTTAATTAGTTCCATGTGCTATGAGCAATTGTCTCTTATTCGTCCGCCCCGATGATTCCGCCGTCGATGGGGGTGTGACATATATCAACTCTTAGTTAAGGTTAAAGGTCATACCCTTATTTACACAATTTATGTTTTTTTGATAGGTCTACGTTCTAACAAGTAAAATGATATGCAAGTAAAAATAAGAAATACCTAATTAGACTTAACATGCTTCTAATTTATAATTTCATTCACACATCCTTCATAATGGTTCACTCCTCTCAGCTATATCTGGACTAGTAAAAGATGTACTAGTATAATCACTCAATGACCATGTATGCACCCTTATTAGCATAAGCTTGAATCACAATCACACCTCCACCAACTTACATAAACATTACACATATCCAAAAGCCTAACACCATTAGTTTTCCATCAATTCTTTTATTAAAATATTAAAATGCCCCTAAGAATTAAAAATAAAAATAAAATTGTGAGCCACCTACATCTTCTTCTTCCACAATCAACCTGCAAATGATATCACCACCTACATCTTCATCTTTTTCTTCTTCTCACTACATCCACCCACACCCATCGACACCACCATCCACCACCCATGGATGTCACCACCCAAACCGTCTTCTTCCTCTTTTCTCTACATCCACCACCACCCACCGACACCACCACCCACCACTCATTGACGACACCATCCATCATGAACACCACAACCCCACTCCACCATCAACCCACAAACATCACCACAAACCCACTCCACCACAATCGCCCCTCACCACCACAACAGCCGTCACCCACTATTAACCAGACCTGCTACAAACACTAATTACCATCTTTTTAAGCCCTCCATTCCTTCTCAGATTCACAATTTCAAGTTCTTTGCTAGTGATGTGGTTGTGGTAGTGGTGATAGGAGTTGTTGTGGTGGTGATAGCTATGTTGGTGGGGATGGGGTTGTGGTGAGGGGTAATCGTGGTGGTGGTGATGGGGGTGGTTATGGCGGTGACCGGGTGGTTGTGGTGATAGGGCTGTTGTGGTGGAGACCAGGTGGTTATGGTGGTGGTGATAGAGCTGTTGTGGTGGAGACCAGGTGGTTATGGTGGTGGTGATAGAGCTGTTGTGGTGGAGACCAGGTGGTTATGGTGGCGGTGATGGGGCTGCTGTGGTGGGTTGGTTGTGGTGGTGGTTATGAGGTTGTCATGCTGACGACCAAGTGGGTGTGGCGGTGGTGATTTGAAGAAGATGATGTTGATGGATGAGACTCATAAGGTTTTTTAAGTTAATTTTTAATTTTAAGGGTAGTTTCGTCCTTTAATAATAATTTTAATAGAAACATCAATAGTGTTACTCATTTGAACTTAAATGGAGATAAAAATAAAACGTATAGACTCAAATGAAGATAACATGAAAAGTTGGGGGGTAGATGACAATTTTTGAAACTACAGATTTGCAAATGATTAAAATGAACAAACTTAAAATATGCATATAATAATTTACTCAATTTGTTTTTTCTAAAGTTTTTTCCCCCTACAAAAAGTTATATTTGATTATATAAGTAGATTTTGAAAACTTGTTTTCTTCATATTAAATTCACACCACAGAAGCGATATTGAGATTGTTACAATTATACCTAGATATGTTATCTAATATTTAAGTATTAGATTCTTATTGCATGCAACAATTCCTTGATATAAATTTAATTAATAAAAAATACAAATTACATTTTTTTTCAATAATATTAAAAACACAAACTTGTGAAATGATAACGTTGTAGTACCAAAATCAATTATAACATGGAAAAAAATATGTTGTATAAATAAGCAACTAATACTTAATGTGAATGAAAACTTTTAAACTAAAATATAAAATAAAATATCTACTTAAATTAGTGAATAAAATAAATTAAGAATAATAACCTCTTATCCTAAAGTAGAAAATAAATTCTACATGTGCATATGAATTGGAAGCAATAACCAGAAAATTATATTAACATGACCTATTTTAAAAGTTTTTGAATCGAAAGTTTATTTATAAACTTGATATATAGGTAAAGGTGACATTAGAAATATAGTTAAAAAATAAATCTTATTAAATGAATTAACTGACCTTTTAATTTTGCTCAGCCAATGAGTCTTAGATGAAGTGGTTTACGAAGATGTATCATATGACTTTCCAAAGTAAATTTTATGGGTTGAAGTCTTACTAGAGGCAATATGTTCCAAGTGGACCAATGGTTTTATCACAGCGGGCCTTTGGGTGGTGGGTTTTCCCTGGAATGGTATGCGAGCCGGGTCATCAGCGCTGTCTGTGTTTGCGGGCGTGGGAGGCCTTTCGTCAATAGGTTTACCCGGGTGACCGAACTTAAAAATTATTCGTTGGTTGTTCAAAAAAATTGCTCAAATTTTCAACATGTTAGACATAATTTAATTGGACTTAGAGCTTTTCACGAGCCGAACTCGAGCCACGAGCTGACTCGAGCTTTTCACGAGCCGAACTCGAGCTCGTATTTTCAGCTTGGTTATATTTTCGAGCCGAGCCGAGCTGGCTCGTTAGGCCAACGAGCTCGAGCCGAACCTATCTTGGCTCAACTCGGCTCGTTTACAGCCCTAACAATGGGTTCCTCTTGAAGAGATTGGGGGTGCGGTTCCGACTGAAAAACAAATAGATAAACCTAATTAAGATTACACATATTATTCGAATCAGAGTTATATATTTACTGTTAAAAAAAACAAAATATAATGGGTTGAAAAGTAGTCCATTAGTCCTTGTACGGTTGTTGCACTACAAAGCCACATGACCCTAAAAAAATAATATTCAAAACCGCAGATAAACTTTGACAAAATGTCAAGAAATTTAAAAATAATCAAAACCCAATCACCATCTTCACGCTCTCAAGAATCTTGCACAAGAAAACCAAAACCCCATCATCATCATCATCACCGATTCATCCATATACTCTCTTGAAAACTGAAATCAAGCATCTCAAGAAGAAACCCAACACAAAATCAAAACCCCATCATCAATTGCTCCTTTATTTCTTCAACAAATCAAGAACCCCGAAGATCAAAACAACACAATCATCACTTTCTCTCTGTAGAAATCAACATGCTCCATCTGTTCTTTGCAGTAGCTTTCTCTGCAGTCCCGTTGACTCTTTACATCCCCCCAATCAGAAGCTTGAATCTTTTTGTGCAAACAATGGAGGCTATATGGAACGAATCGAACGGCTACACGCATCGGGTTTACCCACGGGTACGGTTTGCGATTCGTCGGATCTTCGATTGTATCCTCTGCAACAACACCCGTTAGATGCAACCCCTGTAATTAGCTTGTATATGTTGATGTTGAGTTTTTTGTTTCAAATTCGACCAATTTGATTGTTTTTCATAGTTTTATTGTAGATGATGATCGTTTGGTCTATTGTTGTTGTTATGTATGCTTAATTTGTGGTGGATTTGGGTATGTTATCGAAGATTCCTCTGCTTCTGCAGGTGGGTTGTGTTAGATAGGTAGCAGAGGTGTTAACAGTTAAATTTGTAAATTACTTGAACCGTTTACATATTTACTCGGAAAAACAAACTGTTTGAACCATTCAGACATGTAAATTATTAAGGTGTTGTTTGTTTTTTTCAGGAAAACGTCTGCAGTCTGCGGACCACGTCTGCAGACATCTGCAACAGAAGAGGTGGACCAAATGTCTGCAGTCTGCAAGAAAAAGACTGTTTGTTTTGTTTAACATCTGCAGAATGCTGAAATATTCTGTAATTAAATTAAATTTATTTTTTAAACTTTAAAAACAACTAATACATTAATATATAAATAAAACTCATAGAAATACATTAAAATATAAATAAAAGTCATAAAAATACATTAAAATATAAATAAAAATCATACAACACTACAATATATTTTAAACTCGTTTTCATGCAAGTTAAACACATCCGTGCCTTTCAGAATTGATTAGAAATACATTAAAATAATAAACAAAATTTTCATGTAAAGTTGATTAGAAAAGATTTAAGATGCATGATTGATTGATTGACCAAACTAACAGGGTCTATGTTGGAACTTTATCTTTGCCTTTCAGAATTGTACGTATCATGCAACACAGCGTGCACAGTTGAAACGATCTTAGCTTCGTTATCTCATAAATGACATATAAAACCCATACATGAACAATGAGATAAGAATCAAAATTTTCATGTAAAGTTGATTGAAAATGGAGATAGAATCACAGAAACAAAGACTCACCAATAACCCTGATACTCTGATAGTTTGGTCAATCAATCAATCTTCTACATCTTATATCTAATTTAGGCTATATCCATAGTTATAGAAGATACTTATAAACCTTTTTAATTCAGGAACAACACAATGAATCGTTCTTTAGTTTGAACCTATTGTTTCCAGCAACTCTCAGATGACATGAGCCCCAAACACTCTCCGGTGGTCTAATGTCGTCCTTCGCCGCCGTCTTCTCCGTCTCCACCTCCTCCGCCACCGTCGACCACCGTACATCAACCAGAACCACCGCCCTCACCACCGCCAGACTCTCACTACCACCGCCTTCATCTCCGCCGTTCACCGGCCGACAGCCGATTCGGTTAACCAACCATGGTCGTAACACCACCACAACGACCTTCAAACATCGACGATCCACCATCGTCATGGAATGGCAGGAGTGCACGTACTTATCTTTTACTTAAATCGATCATGCGTTCGTTTTGTAAACCTTTTAGTTTCGTATGGAAATTGAGAATTGATGACATTGAGAATCTGAGATGCTATCGTTGTTTGTTCATTCATCTGGAATTTGATATTCCAGCAACACACTTTATCGCATCAAATCTACATCAAAAACTGATGATAACACAACATGCAACCCGATTGTTAAGCTTTTTACCTGTGGGCCGAAGGGGAGGGGGGCGAAGGGGAGGTGGCGCGGTGGCGAAGTGGCGAGGTGGCGACGATGGCGACCGGTGATGGTTGTGAAGAGGAGTGGGGGAGGTGGATGTGGGGAATGAAGACTGATGTTAGGGCTCAAATGAATTCAGAAGAGAAGAGGTTAGAAGAGATTGTGAAGACATTGTTCCACATCTTCTCCGTTCAGAGGTGAGGAAGACGTTTTTTAATGAAACGTCTTCCAGAAAATAAACAGTCTGCGAAGTAAAAACCTCTTCCCGCGTCTGCGAGCGCGCAGATGAAGAGGTGGGGAAGAGGTTTTTTCAAACAACAAAAACCCCCTAAGAGTCTACCAAACAACCTTTTAATTTAATCATTATTAAATGTAATGTCTAGTTTAATGTAGTGAAATTTGGAATGTGAAATACAACTTCTATTATATTTGATGGTATTTTTAAGAGTCGATCCAACACTAATAGCATCAATAGAATCAGTATTCGCTACGAGATCAGTTGAATCATTGATGAACCCTGCACAATGGTGATGTTGTCGAGCTCATGGTCAATGTTGAACGAAACGAAGGACCAACTTATTGGACTAACTTCATGGGCGGAGCTTTTAAAGGGCCCTTCGTCGCTTAGAATTTGAAATTATGTGCATATTGTTCGAAAATTGTATATATATTGAGTTCGCCCCCCTTCTGATATAGTGATAGAAAAAAAAGTGAATTGTTGTTTTCCTACATATAGTTTGCTCATATTTGTTATTTTAATCCAAAAATGTTTCTTTTATTACATTTGCCTCCCTAAGGTTTAAAATAGTTGTTATTTTCATCCAAAAACATGAAATTCGTGGTAAAAGTTTTTATTAGCAACATGTAAATATAAATTACGATTCCGTTTTATACACAAATTTATGTAAGTGTCCTTTTAACGATGAATATTTAACAATTTAAACAATGAAGCTAATATTTTTGGATGAAAAACGTTTCTTAAACCCTTAGGAGCCAAATGCAAGAAAAAACATTTTTAGATGAAAATGATAAATGTTACCAAACAACAAGGAGGAAAACAACAATTCATTTTAAAAAAAATTATAGGTCTTGTGACTTTCACTGACCCCATTATATTTTTTAGTTGTTCAGGATTCGTCATTGAATGACGATACTTTGGTTGGTGCAATGGTAAGTACAGTTGCAACAATATTTGTTGTTTAACTAATGGAAACAACTATAAGACCATTACTAACGTAATGGCTCATGGACGTCTTCACATTGGCATATGCCAAGTGAATATATTGATAGGCTTCCGTACTTTCTTATCCTTCTCTTTATATTGAAATTAATATTTCTATTGAATATATTCTAAAGTTTGTTTTTGTTAATTGTTTGTTTTAAATCATGTGTACTAGTGTTGTTTATGCTAGATGGTAATTAATGAGGAACTAGTATTAAGCTTTTTGTGTTGTGGCGGGAGCGTAAAACCATGGTTTTGAAAACCGGACCGGGAACCGGACTCCGATCCGGTCCGGTTTGGTGTTTAAAACCGTTTTAGTATTGAACCGGTGGTTGGACCGGTTGAACCGGTCGGACCGGGAACCGGACCGGTTGAACCGGTCGGACCGGGAACGGGACCGGTTGAACCGGTTTTTTATATATATTTTTATTTTTTTTGTAATTATTACATATATTTATAAAAAATACTTATAATTTTATCCGGTTCTTATATACGATCCGACCGGTTGAATCGGTCCGACCATCGGACCGGTAAGATGTCCGGTTCACTGTCCGGTCCGGTTTTAAAAACATTGCGTAAAACCATACAAATTAGCACTAATGACACATCATCATTAGTGAGCGCGAACTCCGAAATGAAGAAAGAAAAGTATATGTAAAAACGTTAAGACTTGAGCAAAACATATAACATCTAAAACAATAAGTAAGTCGATCTAGGACTAATGTCTTGTGACATGACCATTAAATGGAGAAAGAATAAAAGTAAAAACGTTGAACCACACACGCACATTGTGGCATGTTGCCTCTCAAAATTTAGACAAAACGTAAAACGAAAAATTTTTAGAATATAAAAAGTATAGGGACCAAATATGAAAATAAAAAGTATTGGGACTCAATAGTTAAAAATGTAAAAGTACGGGGTTAAATAAAAAAGTAAAAGTTTAAAAAACAAAAAACAAAAGATAGGTATAACTCATCAAATACATAATACAACCCATGATGCATAAGTATGTTGGTAATTAGTATATATATAATTTGAAGTGTTGTTTGTTACTAATGTCCGGGGCATGTGCTAATCATGTAACCAGTCAAGAAGGGTAAATGGTGAAACGAACATTATTATTGTGTGCATACTTTAGAAAACTATATTTTACTCTACCATGTATGTATTTTCACCTAGAAACTATGTATAAGTGCACAAAAATTCGTTTAACCGATCCAATAACCAAACCGATTAATAGAGATATTGTAGAAATCAGGTTTGTAACTGATCCAAAGTGACAATATGTACCCGGTTTGAAGTATATAAAAGCTCAACTAGTTATAGCTAAATTGTTAAATAAATATAGTTTCCAAAGGTATGAGATCTATTATTTGGACCGATTTTAAACCGGGTAAAATCCAGACTAAACAAGTTTTGAACCCGATTTAAAGCGATCATTCCTCTCATCAAACTGGTTTCAACGCGAACCACCAGTTTGAAACAAAACCCAGTTTTAACTTTTTTTCGATCAAACCGGTTCCCGGTTTCAACCCAATTAGTAGTTGTACACCTATTTTAACCAGCAAGCTGAAATGGACTATAGATGATAGATGGGCTTTGCTAAGCCCATGTTGAAATTCTATTTAGCCCAAAAGACAAAACAAGAGCCCACCAGTGTTCTTGAAGATTCGAACAACTGCACACTTGAAGGTTCCCCTATTAGGTCGTTTGACCCAAGCGAACACCACAACTCACGACTCACGAGTTGCGTTGAATCAACTCACCGGCGATTTGCAGACGATTTTCGGTACAACAGACAGCTCCAATCGTCATCATCATCTTCCTCATTAAGCCAAGGTAAATGGCTACATCTATCAATCAATCTCACACACACAACATAACACAAATTCCCCCAAAAATTATGCTATATTATACACTAAACTGATGCCCATTTTGATCGTTATCGCCCTTCATTTCTTCGAATTTGGAAGAATTTGTTCTTCTAATCCCTTCCCTATGCTTCCAAATCGTCTAATTGTCGGTGATATGTATTATGCGTACTGGTGTTTATCAGATCCCACTTAGGTTATTTCGCAAGGTAAAACTTGGTTTATTGTTTCGAAAGATCTGCTCTGCTTGTAGACAAACTCCATGGCAGATAGCAGGGAGATTGATGATCAGGTGGATTTTGAGGACGACAACTATGAAGAGATGGATGATGATGTTGAAGAGCCGTTGGAGGAAGGAGGTGATGGTGACAACGGTGAGGAACAGGAGGATGTTGGTGGGTATGAGGGGAAGGAGCATGAGGATGAAGATGATGGGAATCATAATGTTGTTGGTGAGAAATCACCTGTTGTAGGTGATGATAATAAGGGGAAAGAGGCTGAGATGCTTGCTCTTCCACCACATGGTTCTGAGATTTTCATTGGTGGGCTTCTTAAGGATGTTGATGAGGAAGATTTGAGTGAACTCTGTGAACCATTTGGGGATGTTGTTGAGGTCAGCTTTAACTGTAAATTGATTAAAGGAAAAAAGTGATCTTTTTAAGTGTTATGGTCTACGGAATGGGATTAACCTATATGTACATGATTGTTCAGGTAAGGTTGGTGAGAAATAGGGACACTAATGAGAGCAAGGGTTTTGCTTTTGTAGCATTCAAAACTAAAGATGTTGCTCAAAAGGCTATCGAGGAGCTACATAACAAAGAATTTAAGGTATACGACTATATGCTTATGCTTGTTTATCTGATATTTGTATTGTTTTGGTTATTGATTTATGATGTTATTTGCAGGGTAGAACCTTGAGGTGTTCACTTTCTGAATCTAAATACAGACTGTTTATTGGAAACTTGCCAAAGAACTGGACTGATGAGGATTTTAGAAAAGTAATTGAAGAGACAGGTCCGGGTTCAGAAGTCATTGAACTCATAAAGGTGGGATTTGATTTGGACACACCTTATGAACCAGATATGTCATATTTATTTTTTGTTTAAGTGGTTATCTTGCAAACTCAGGACCCTCAGAACCCAACACGTAATCGTGGTTTTGCTTTCGTGGAGTATTACAATAATGCCTGTGCGGATTATTCAAGGCAGAAGTTGGCTAGTGCAAGTTTTAATCTTGATGGCAACACCCTGACAGTTACTTGGGCTGATCCTAAAATATCACCGGATCATTCTGCTTCTGCTCAGGTAAACGCCTAAGACTCTAAGAGTAAGATAAACTTATTCTGATTAGTACTGCAAGAGTCAAGTGTCATGTTTAGAACTTTAGATAAGTCTTTGTTAAGTAACATTTGGTTGAACACCTCACTCAATGAACTGGTTAATGTCTTATTGATATTCTAGGGTAATTGAATGGGCAAATTTCATAAATAGCAACCTACCTAATTTATTGTCTTTCTTGGTAGTTATGCTTTTATTGTACTGAAACTGTATAAATGCTTTGTTTTAGTGGGCTTTCCGATATAAATGACTTATGAGTCAGGACTGGTTGAACCAAGTTGCTGTTGTCATTTTCTATGATTTTTGTTATGACACATGTCAAGCATCATACTTAGGCATTTGATTTGTTTTTAATGACACACACGCACCCTAGTACCCTACCAACACCTTTGTCCCAGATGCTTGTTTGGGTTTTAATTAGATCTTTTATAATCAAATCTGGTTTAGGATTGGGTTCAACTCATGTGTTTATGGATCATGGTTTTGGTTTGACAAATGAGCACATGCTGATTTGGGTTATTGAGCATGGATAGTTTTTAGAATTAAATCATGGGCTTTATATGTAAATATTATTTTTAAATACTTCTAAAAGTTATAATTTCTGTACGGGCTTAGATTTGTTTGTTTTGCAAACGAATAGCAGCGTCCAAAAACTTATGTAACTCTATTGAGAAAGTTATAATCACCTAAATGGACCAATGAGCTGAGTAGGGTTTCTATCTTTGAAAATTGCCCAAATTTTAACCTATTTACCGAAAGGGCTTACTGCTAAGAGCTAAGACATAAATTAGGTAGGACTATAGCAGATATGAAAACTTAAGGATTTGCATTTGAATGACCTAAGAGAATGCACATCACAACTGGATAACTTGCATTAAATATCATTGACATATTCTAATGAGATGTTATTGAAATTATAAGTCAGCTAGCTCACCATCCAAATGAATCACAGAAATCTAAGTGCCAATAAAATGTGCATGTGTTAAAAAGTATTAATAAGTAGAACAACCAATATTTCTACTGCAGCCAGACTAGCTCCTATCATTAAATTTAAAAAAAAGTAGACGGTTGATATCGCCACAATATGTTGCGACTTCTCATGAAACATGCAAATGTAAATTGTAGCTAAAAATAGTTCAACAATTATTCAGTCTTTTTCTATGATGTATAAATATATTATGGTATTTGACTTGATTAAGGTTAACTACATAAAATTATCTCTGTGATGGCTTTTTGAGTTTAAATTTGAAATCTGAGGTGTTTCATGTTTGAGGTTTCTTAATGTTATAACAAAAGCTAGAATAAGCATTGAGGATTTGAGCTATTAACGGCCTTACTACATCTTATGATTTTACGGATCTACTTGAACAATATCATGAGATCATCAGGCTAAAATAAGCATTGAGGATTTGAGCTATAAACGGCCTTACTACATCTTATGATTTTAAAGATTTACTTGCACAATATCATGAGATCGTCAGGCGGATGTGAAATCATCAGCATGTAGTTAGTCTCATTGTTTATGTGTGCTGACTGCTGAGAGGCTTTCCCTGTAAACATCTGTTTGGCATGAATTATGTTTCTGTTGACATACTGAACAAAACATTTTTTTTATCCCTTATATATGTCAACTACTGCAATGTTTTCTACAAAAATAATCTGCTTCATATTTATCAACCCATTCATTGAAATTGACAAATTGTTATGTAGGACCTATGTTGATATACACACACATCCTTTTTGTTTTTACAGTTTCTAACTTCTAAGTACTGATTGGTCAACTGAAAAAAGCTAAACCCAAACCTTTTTGTCCATCTCTCCTCTCACACTTTCTCAGGATTTGTAGTGAGTTGTCCACTTGTCCTTCCGATTGTTTTGTTCATTCCTCACCACCAAGCAATCCCAAATACCCATATACATTATGTGACTATGTGAGAGCCACCTTTTCACGGTTAGGGTCTCAGACTGAATGACTGATGTGAATTGGTCTCTACTACTTCAAGTTAGACTTGTATAATTTAAGAGATTGATGATTGGACGTCACTTGTTTTATAAACGAATTGCATATTTTCATGATGCTTGTTTGGCCAAGTTAGCACATGTCATGGGATTATTTGGATTTTTTTTACTGGTTAACACACTAACTCTCTCTCTCTCTCTCTCTTTCTCTCTTCCCCCTTGAAATCACAACACCTACACTCGTCATGATTTGAACCCACAACCTTTGGTTGGGGAGTACATCACTTACCACTGTGAGGGCATGATGTTCCCTTGGGGACTGGTATTATCTGGATAACATAATAAATTTTGTAACAGTTTATCACAATAGTTAATGCTCTAAAAATAAAGTTAACATTTAATGGTGTGCTAAATTATAGGTAAAGGCACTGTATGTGAAGAATATACCCGAAAACACCTCAACAGAACACCTGAAGGAACTGTTTCAACGCCATGGGGAAGTGACCAGAGTTGTGATGCCGCCTGCAAAAGCAGGTGGCAAGCGAGACTTTGGGTTCGTTCATTATGCAGAAAGATCAAGTGCATTGAAAGCTGTCAAAGAAACTGAAAAATATGAAGTTGATGGTATTTTTATTTGTCTTTGGTTAATGATGGATCAAACATGTATTTTTCACCATCTTGGCGGTTTATTCCAGCATATTTTTGCCCCTTGTTTTTTAACTTTTTGAATATATGGTTTTTAAATAGAGGGGTTTAATCAGTAATTTATATGGGTCTGAATTAGATAAAAAACACCGGGGTTAAACAAACTACATAAAAATAGGCAAAAGACCTTAATTGATAAAATGATGAAACTTGGTGAACTCCAACTTAAACACTAATTATATATGGGTTCAATAAGTCAAAAGAAAGTTGAGAGAAGGAACCATTGTCAAAAAAATTTTGGTGGTTAAACTGCCAAAATGGTGAAAGTTACTGGTTTATTTCATCATTCAAGCCCTTCGTTAACATTTAATATTTAATATTTGCTTTCTCAGATTCTTTTTTTTTGGTGCATGGTTAGCAGACATCGAAATCAGTGGTTATATCTGGAAATGGTTGATTGGGCGGGTCGGGATGTTGGGTAACTTTTATTCAGGTTGAAATGGATTGGGTCAGTTTTTTTAACTCGCCACATTTTTTTGTTTTTTAAATGAATGACCAGTCAATCAAATATGATTAGAAAATTTATATTTTTTAAATAATAATCTAAAAAAATGATTTATGAGGATGTTATGCATTGAAAGTACACTTTGGGAACATTCAACTTGTTTCCTTTCAAGCTTATTTTTTGTGACCTTACCCATTTTACATAGTAGCATAACAATGTTCCACTATTCAATATTCAGTATTTCCATGAAAAAGGCACTCAGCCATTTTGACCCATTAGGTAAATGGGGTGAAGTTTCTCCTCTACTTATATTTAGTGATTAATGAAATAAACATCTATAATGAGCTATGATTTGCAGGTCAGCTTCTAGAAGTTGTACTTGCAAAGCCACAGAGTGATAGAAAATCTGATGGGACTAATAATCCTCACCATTCTGGGTCCCAACCAAATTACATCCATCATCCCATGTATGGTGGCTTCTCTGCAAGCCCGTATGTCGCCCCTAGATATGCCGCTAATCCTTCGTTTCAGCAGGTGATATTTTTATAATAATATGACAATATATGGTTCTTTTTGTGATGTAAAGGTTATTTAAAAAATATTAAAAAATGTGACAGCCAATGATATATGGAAGGGGGCCAGTGCCAGGAGGCATGCAGATGGTTCCAATGGTTCTGCCTGATGGTCAAATAGGATATGTTCTGTAAGTTACCAATCTCTCTTTGAAGGTGTTTGGATGTGCAATATACAACTGTTTATCATGATGACCTGTTTTTAGTGTTTGGATATAATGTATTTTTTAGTTTGCACTTTGCACATCCAAACATTCACTAATTGGTACAAGGGAATGGAGATTGATTTTACAGAGTTTGTGCAGGCAGCAGCCTGGAGCACAGATGCCAGCTGTGAGGCCCTCCCGTAG
>BJCM01178921.1:0-10531 GCA_018326385.1 Flaveria bidentis
TCAATCGTACGAATGAAGCTGATTCGTACGAATGAGGGTTGATTCGTGCGAATGGGGTGTTGAGTTGTGTGTCTGGTCTGTTATGCGATTGAAGTTGCTGTGTTTGTGAATCCCTTCTGTTTGACGTGTGATGTTGAGGTAACATTAACACAGTTGTCATTGCTTGACCACAAAGATTAAAGTCAACGCTATCAACATGCAGATACTATTCCAATTTAAATCAACCTAACATTTTAGAATTATCAACAACCCATTTGGGACAACAAATATTTAACAAGTACTTTCTCTTATGACAACGGAATCTTTACACAAATATCATCGGCAATGACGACTACTCCTAGTACTTGGATCTACATAAGATCTGATACGTGTGTCCGTTTGTATGTGTTACCCACGATCGACCTGATGCAACCCGAACCGACCGAACGTTACTAAATGCTTTATACTTATAATTAATGCTTAACAATAACTGTCAATAGGTGTTTGACTGTTCATTAGATACAAATGTTGGGAACTTTGATCATCCATACTTACCACTTAACAAGTGAGTTTCGTGGCCCCTTTTTATGCTTATTTAACTTTTCAATCATTTAAATACTTTGGGGAAAATTATGCTCACCCACATTTCATGCTGTACAACATACATACAATTTACATACTTGGAATCAACGTGCTATTTTTTTGTGAGTACTTATCTGATACTTGTTTGAGTCTGCTGTTTGGTTCTTTCTTACAACCATTTAATTCAAGTGTGGAACCGACTGATAGGTATTGGTAGTACTACTGGGTTGACACCCCCACCCTCGTTTGTTGGTATACTAGTTAGTACCAACAGTCGCCAGGAACGGGCCTTGGGTGAATATATTTCGACAAGATTCTTTATGTACGTCGTTAGGTTTGGTTGTAAAGCTCATGTCATGTGATTTTGCTTACTTATAACTATATTCACGGTATTCGCAACAAACATTATAAAACATCAATTACTTACTTACAATTTAAACTTACGAGCTCACCAATAATTTTGTTGACCATTTTGAGCATATCTTTTCAGGTGTCAATACTATTTGAAGATCTTGGTGTGCTACCTTAGTGGAGTCTCTAGGATTCATTTTGGGACTAAACATATATTTTGAAAACATTTGTTGTAGTCTACTTTGAACAACATTATTCATTTCATACTTGTTCCCAGGTTGTGGGAAATACATTAGAATGTTATTATCTATGTTTATGTGAATTAGTAAACTTGTTTATGCTTATGGCTATGTTGTCGTGAATATTGACTAAACACGACACAAGTCCCCTTGTTGTCGGGTGCCGTCATGACATGCTTGTCATCATTTATTATATTGCATCTCTAATGCTTACCATTTGTTATGACGATCCCGTCTCGTTACATCCCCGTATTTCTTCTTTTAGTGGGGGGGGGGTGATAGACTGGTATCATAGCCATTGGTTATAGAGAATTAGGCAATACACTTGACTTAGACTATAACCTAGGAACCTTCATGTAGATTTGCATGCCAGGGTTGTGTGCATTTTTATATCTGATACGTGTTCCTCATTACTTGTTTGTTTATCATTTGTTTCGTGATCTTTCCCCTGTGAGGGAGCCCTTGTGCTCACTCTTTATGGAATGCTTCTATTGGATCTTCCGTTCCCTCTGTACGCTGAGTTGTCTTATCAAACCCGGGTTTTAAACCCGAAGAGATCTTCATAGATCATGCGATTGCGCTTGACCTTGGACATTGGGATTTACCCTAAGGAGGTTATGTCTGAGACATCGAAAGAGGAGAAAATAGACAACCTTCGCTAGACTAAACTTGATTACATGCATGGATTTGCTAGTATTATGATGGACTACTGTTGGGACATTACCTATTCATGGTGTGAGAAACTACATGACTTGTATGCGATGTGTGACAACAAGTGTGATATTAGCTTGGAATGTTGGACTTTGATGAGTGGGATGAACAATATACTTTTTAATGGTTAGAAACTTATGTGTCTACTAGTTTTGTGATTAGAAAATGCCGCCTCAAAGAGTTACCCACAACAACAGTGGCAGAAGTGAAGCCCCGAGGGGCAGAGGCAGAGGCAGAGGTAGAGCACCGAGAACAAGTGATGGTCCTACCGGTAACAATAAGGGAACAAGAAACTCTAAGATGGCACCCTTAATCGCTCAATAACTGGCTGCATTGATTCCTACTATTGTGGCCCAAGTGAGCGATGCTCTTCAAAATTACCACCCCCATGGGGATGGTGGTAATGAAAATGAGGATAATGGAAACCCGACAGGGAACGAAAGCAATCAGGAGACCAGAAATGCTGGAACAACTGCTAATGAGACTAGCGTTGTTAATGCTAGAAGGGGGTGTTCATACAAGGAATTTGTGGCTTGTAAACCGAAGGAGTTTGATGGCAAAGGTGGAGCTGTAGCCCTGACCAGATGACTTGAGAAGATGGAGACACCGATCGATATCAGTGAGTGCCTCGACAACCAAAAGATCAAGTATGCCATGTGTTCACTGCAGGGCAAGGCACTAACTTGGTGGAACACCCAGATTTAGGCTAGGGGAAGAGAATCGGCGATACAGATGTTGTGGGATGAGTTTAAGGCCTTAATCACTGAGGAATACTGCCCTCTCAATGAGATGCAGAAACTAGAGCATGAGTTCTGGAATCACGCTATGGTGGGGGTTGGGCACGTAGCTTACACCGATCGTTTTCATGAGTTGGCAAGATTGGTTCCACATCTGGTCACTCCGCAATCAAAACGGATTGAGAGGTATATTTGTGGACTTACGCCTGAAATCCGGGCAATGGTAACAGCAGCTGCTCCTCCTATGATCCAGAGCGCAATTCTGAAGGTTGGCGCTCTGACTGATGAGATGGTAAGAACAGGGGTATTGGGAATGGGAGCAGAGAAGAGAAAGGATGTTGCTGAAACGAGCCGGTCGAGTGCCGGGAAATTTGACAAAAGGGCCAAGACAACTAGAAACATTGTGGCCATGATGCAGGGCATGAGAGAGTATGTTGGACTACAACCCAAATGTGATAGGTGCAACTTCCATCATCCCCCAGCAATGCCGTGCTGGGTGTGTGTGAACTTTAGACGCCTGAGGCATCTAGCAAAAGACTGCAGGGTGGCGCCAAATCTGGTGGCACCGGTCAATGCGGTTAACCCCGCTGGAAATGCTAGAGGCTGTTATGAGTGTGGAAGCCTCAATCACTACAGAAACATGTGCCCCAGGCTGAATCGGGCACCGGGTCAACAAGGGAACAATCAACAACCATTAATGGCCATAGCGGGAAATCAAGGCACAAGAAATCAAGGGAATACAGCTTGGGGACGTGCATTCGTCATGGGAGCCAACGATGCTTGTCAGGACCCGAACGTTGTCACGGGTACGCACTTACTTAATAATCACTTCGCATCTATATTGTTTGAAACTGGAGCAGAAAATAGCTTTATATCTTCTGAGTTTGTGCAATTGCTTGATTTGAGTCCTAGTAGGCTAGAAACTAGCTACTCCGTAGAAATGGCCAATGGTAGGGTTGTTCAGGCTTATGAAATTATTAGAAAGTGCTCATTGATATTGGAGGACCATGCCTTCGATATAGACTTGATACCCTTTGAGTTAGGAAGTTCCGACGTGATTGTGCGAATGGATTGGTTGTCGAAACACAGAGCTGAGATTGTCTGTCGGGACAAAGTAGTACGAATCCCCATGCCAAACGGGGAGGTACTCAAAATACAAGCAGAACAACCGGGAAGAAGTCTAAAGCTTATTTCCTGCATGAAAGCACGCTGGAGTTTACGAAAACAATGCTACGCTTTTCTAGCTCATGTGGTAGAAAAGAAAGAAGAGGAGCAGAAATTGGCAGATATTCTAGTGGTATAAGACTACCCAGATGTGTTCCCTGATGATTTGTCTGGTTTGCCTCTCCACGATAGGTGGAATATCATATAGAGTTGGTTCCTGGAGCTACACCGGTAGCAAAGACGTCGTATCGGTTAGCAACTCTGAGATGCAAGAGTTATCTAGTCAGTTACAGGAACTACTAGAGAAGGGTTTTATTCGGCTAAGTCACTTACCATGGGGAGCACCGGTGTTATTTGTCAAAAAGAAAGATGGGTTGTTCCGAATGTGTATCGATTACCGTGAGTTGAACAAGTTAACAGTGAAGAATCGGTTTCCTCTCCCCAGGATCGAAGACCTGTTTGACCAGTTGTAGGGAGCTTCGTATTTCTCCAAGATCGACCTTGGTTCTGGATATCATCAACTAAGGGTTTTCTAGGAGGACATACCAAAAACAACATTTAGAACTCGTTATGGTCACTATGAGTTCTTGGTCATGCCATTTGGGTTGACGAACTCACCAGCTGTGTTTATGGATCTAATGAGTCGGGTGTCTAAACCTTACCTGGATAAGTTTGTGATCGTGTTCATAGAAGATATGCTTATCTACTCCCGATCGAAAGAGGATCATGACGAACACCTTCGGGCAATACTAAAACTATTACGAGAAGAGAAACTGTTCGCCAAGTTCTCGAAGTGTGAATTCTGGTTGCGAGAAGGGAAGTTTTTGTGTCATGTGGTTAACGAGGATGGGATTCATGTAGATCCCGGCAAGATTGAAGCGGTGAAGAAATGGGATGCACCCTAGACACCTTCAGAGATATGGCAATTCTTAGGATTGGCCGGAAAGTATCGTCGCTTCATCGCAGAATTTTCAAAAATCGCTCAACCGTTAACTCTGCTAACTCAGAAAGACAAGAAGTTTAGATGGGGACATGCAGAAGAACAAGCGATCCAAACGTTGAAAGACAAGTTGTGCAACGCACCGCTATTGTCCCTCCCAGACGGAACTGATGATTTTGTGGTATACTATGATGCTTCACATCAAGGATTGAGATTTGTACTAATGTAGAAGGATAAGGTGATTGCCTACACTTCGCGACAACTTAAGGTGCATGAAAAGAACTACACAACTCATGATCTTGAGCTAGGCGCTGTAGTATTTGCACTCAAGATATATAGGCATTACCTGTATGGAACCAAATGCATCATTTACACAGATCATAAGAGCCTCCAACATATTCTGGATCAGAAGGAGCTTAATATGCGACGGCGACGCTGGGTAGAGCTTCTTAGTGACTACGGTTGTGAAATCCGTATCATCCGAGGAAAGCTAACTTGGTGGCTGATGATTTAAGCCGCAAAGAATGCGTGAAACGACTACATGCTCGAGCATTGGGATTGACTATTCAAACGAACTTGAAGGCTCAAATCCAAATTGCACAAAGTGAGGCATTGACAGAGGAAAACCTTGTGGGAGAAGAATTACAAGGGTTGGATAAACAAATGATTTGCAAGGATGATGGTGTATAGTACTTCATGGACCGTATATGGGTACCTAGATGGGGAGGTGTACGTACATTGGTCATGGATGAAGCACACAAGACACGATCTTCTATTCATCCTGGTGCAGACAAGATGTACCATGATCTTAAGGATCTGTACTGGTGGCCAGGAATGAAGAAAGACATTGCAACGTATGTTAGCAGATGCTTGACATGCTCTAAAGTTAAAGCTGAACATCAAAAACCATCAGAATTATTACAGCAACCTGAGATTCCCGAGTGGAAATGGGAGAACATAGCTATGGATTTTATTACCAAACTCCCTAGAGCGAGCAACGGGCATGACTCAATATGGGTCGTAGTGGATCGAATGACGAAATCAGCACATTTCTTGCCGATCCAAGAAGACTACAAAATGGATAAGTTGGCGAGATTGTACATAAAAGAGGTCGTGACGAGACACGGAGTGCCGGTGTCAATCATATCCGACCATGACGGCCGATTTACTTCACGATTTTGGCAGACACTACATAAACACGATGGACACTCGACTAGATATGAGTACCGCCTATCACCCTCAGACAGATGGCCAAAGTGAACAAACCATACAGATGCTAGAAGACATGCTGAGAGCATGTGTAATCAATTTTGGTGGTAGTTGGGACACTCATTTACCGTTGATTGAGTTCTCATACAACAACAACTACCATACCAGCATTGGGTGTGCACCGTTTGAAGCAATGTATGGAAAGAAGTGTAGATCACCCGTTTGTTGGGCCAAGATTGGTGAAAGCCAGTTAATAGGCCCAAAGATCATTCAAGAAACAACCGACAAGATTTTCCAAATCAAAGATAGACTAAAAGCAGCGAGAGATCGCCAAAAGAGCTATGCCGACAACCATCGGAAGACTCTAGAATTCAACGTTGGGGATCAAGTTTTACTCAAAGTCTCTCCTTGGAAAGGAATTTTTCGGTTTGGAAAGAAAGAGAAGCTAGCCCCAAGATACGGTGGACCATTCGAGATTACAGAAAGAGTTGGTCCAGTGGCTTACCGATTAAGGTTACCACAAGAACTCAGCGGCGTACATGATACTTTCCACGTGTCTAACCTCAAGAATTGTTTGGCTGATGAATCACTTCACGTACCAATTGAGGACATCAAGATTGACGAAAAGCTTCATTTTGTCAAGGAACCCATTGAGATCATGGACCGAAAGGTCAAACAATTAAAGCGCAGTAGAATACCAATTGTTCGCGTGAGATGGAATTCAAAACGAGGGCCAAAGTTTACATGGGAATGAGAAGATCAGATGCAACTTAAATATCCACATCTATTCGAGGATGACACTCTTGGACCTAACTCTAGCTGAATTTCGGGACGAAATTCTCTCAACTAGGGGATACTGTGACATCCGTCACGTCATGGTCTGTCGATTAACGTGTTTATCCATTAACTCTTCCTTGATCATTCATTCCTCATCTTTATTAACTCCTTGTGTGGATATCATACTTGCTTTAACATCTTTGTGCTTGTGTTTCCCTCGTGAATGTGTGCTATGCTTAAAACATTTACAAATTTTGTCGTTGTTATCACTAAATTTATATCATTTTAAATAATATTATTGTCATTAATAAAACCATTTTAAGTTACCAAGTATCATTAAATATATTTTTTTTCATCAATGTAGTTAACCTATTAAAACCGTTTTCAACCGAATCAAACTTTGGGAACTCGGGGGCAAAGTGTAGGGACTAAAATTGACATTTTGCAAATTTGGGATGGGTATAAAAACCCCATTTACTAGCCCTAGCCTCATTTCATCCTCTTCTTCTTCATTCTTCTTCACTTCACAACTTCTTCTTCTTTGCACTAAAACCACCCCGTTTCGTCTCGTTTTCATCGTCTTGATTTCATCTACAACCTAGTCTACTCCATCCTTGCAGGTATACGACCTTGGTTGTCCCTTTCTTGTGTAAAACTCGTGCTCGGTGCAGCCGAAGGCTTCTTTGCACTTCAACAGTCGCGAACCTACAGTTCAGGCGACTGGGTCTGTCATGCGACTGAGTCGTGCGACTGAGTCATGCGACTGTGTCATTCGAGAAACAAAGTTGTGCGACTGGGGATGTCATGCGACTGAGTCGTGCGATCGAATGAATGTGTGCAATTGAGTCAATGTGGATGAATGTTATGTGCGATTGAGTCAATGCGGATGAATGTTGGGTGCGAGTGAGTCATGCGACCGAATGAATGTATGCGACTGTGCGTGTATCACACGACCGAAGCCCAATTGTACGAATGAAGGTTCAGTCCTACGAAAAAAGTTGATTTGTACGAATGAAGGTTGATTCGTGCGTATGTAGGTTAAGTCATGCGACTGGGTCTTGTGTGGTACGACTAAATGCCAGTCATGCGAATGAAGGCTCAATCGTATGAATGAAGCTGAATCGTACGAATCAGGGTTGATTCGTGTGAATGAGGTGTTGAGTTGTGAGTCTGGTCTGTTATGGAATTGAAGTTGTTGTGTGTGTGAATCCCTTCTGTTTGACGTTTGATGTTGAGGTAACATTAACACAGTTGTCATTGCTTGACCACAAAGATTAAAGTCAACGCTATCAACATGCAGATACTATTCCAATTTAAATCAACCTAACATTTTACAATTATCAATAACCCATTTGGGACAACAAATATTTAACAAGTACTTTATCTTATGACAACGGAATCTTTACACAAATATCATCGGCATTGACGACACTCCTAGTACTTGGATCTACATAAGATCTGATACGTGTGTCCCTTTGTATGTTTTACCCACGATCGACCCGATGCAACCCGAACCGACCGAACATTACTATATGCTTTATACTTATCATTAATGCTTAACAAATACTGTCAATAGGTGTTTGACTATTCATTACGTACAATTGTTGGGAACTTTGATCATCCATACTTACCACTTAACAAGTGAGTTTCGTGGCCCATTTTTATGCTTATACATCTTTTCAATCATTTACAAACTTGGGGGAAAAGTTTGCTCACCCACTTTTCATGTTGTACAACATACATAAAATTTACATACTTGGAATCAACGTGCTATTTTTTTTGAGAACTTATCTGATACATGCTTGAGTCTGCTGTGTGGTTCTTTCTTACAACCATTTAATTCTAGTGTGGAACCGACAGATAGGTATTGGTAGTACTACTGGGTTGACACCCCCGCCCTCGTTTGTTGGTATACTAGTTAGTACCAATAGTCGCCTGGAACGGGCCTTGGGTGAATATATTCCGACAAGATTCTTTGTGTACGTCGTTACGTTTGGTTGTAAAGCTCATGTCATGTGATTTTGCTTACTTATAACTGTATTCACGGTATTCCGCTACAAACATTATACAGCATCAATTACTTATTCACAATTTAAATTTACGAGCTCACCAACAATTTTGTTGACCATTTTGAGGGTATCTTTTTAGGTGACAATACTATTTGAAGATCTAGGTGTGATGCCTTAGTGGAGACCCTAGGATGCATTTTGGGACTAAACATACATTTTGAGAACATTTGTTGTAGTCTGTTTTGAACAACATTATTCGTTTGATACTTGTTCCCGGGTTGTGGGAAATACATTACAATGTTATTATCTATGTTTATGTGAATTAGTGAACTTGTTTATGCTTATGGATATGTTGTCGTGAATACTGACTAAACACGACACAAGTCCCCTTGTTGTCGGGTGTCATCATGACACGCTTGTCATCATTTATTATATTGCATCTCTAATGCTTACCATGTGTTATGATGATCCCGTCTCGTTACATCCTCATGTTTCTGCTCTTAGCGGGGGTGTGACAACATGTAGTAAGTACTTCCACTAGGATGAGACATTCCCTTTCGTGAAGGTCTTCTATAGAGAAATCCCCCTCATAGCCCATCTACAGGTAGGACTGGTTAATAGCTTCTTTAGGAAAGGACAACTCACCTTCCTCATCATCCAGCTATAGATGAGTATTTATGATGGCTATAGTGATGAAGATTGTCCTCCCCTGCATTTTTGCAGACAATGCCTTCTCCTGCATCAAGAATAACATCTTTACAGGTTTTCCAGAAATCAATAAATTGATCCTCATAAAGAACATGATCAATGGTAAGAGAGGTGAAATAGTTAGACAAAGCCAAGAATTATCAAACCTCTGAGAAGTGTGGATCTTTCTTAGAGTTTAACAGGGCAACCTGATTGTGCTGCCTGTGTAGCTACATGGAGAAATCAGGGTAATTTCTCCTGAAGGTAAATTGTCTTCGGAAGTTTTAATGAAAAAGCTTCTGAAGGCAAAATGACTTCGGAAGAATTTGCTAAGAGTTTTTGAAAATTTTCCTTTGGAAGAAAATTAAGACTTAAAAGATTTATTCAATTAAGAATAAAGCTTCTAAGAGTTAATTTGCTTCGGAAGAAAATTGTCCGTAAAAACATGTAAGTGCCTAAGAGAAAATTTTAAGGAAAGTTCTTCTAAAATTGATTTTCATCCAGAGAAAACAAGAGCTTATGAAAGTGATAGAATAGACAACTTAGGACGCACATGTTTTAGAAATAATATAATTAAGCTTCAGCCGTTGATACAGGGACACAAGATTGTTTTTTGCATTGCCATGAGACAACCCTTCCACCAAAAAACTAACATCCCCCAGATGTAGACTTTACAGTCATATTGCAGTCACCATAATCACTATCTGTATATGCATATAGATTGTAGTTAGAGTTCTTAGGATATAAGAGGCCAAGTGTTGAGGTACCTTTGAGATTTCTTAGAATTCTTTTGGCAGTGATAAGATGTGACATCTTGGGGTTGGCTTGATATCTTGCACAAATACATGTGACAAACATGATATCAGTCCTGCTAGCTATAAGATACATGAGAGAACCAATCATAGCCCTATAAAGGTGTTCATCCACACACTCTCCCTCATGTGACAAACATGATATCAGTCCTGCTAGCTGGACACCTTTCCGCTGCACCTCTGTAAGGTCACCAACTTACATGAGTTGGTAAAAAGGTCCATGCTTTTGGTAACTGTACATTGAGGTCTTGAGTCTGTAACTTTCTACTTTATGTACTTTATCCTTTTTATAATAGATAAGGATGTGAGATATGGCATGTCATAGTCACAAGTC
>BJCM01178926.1:0-19433 GCA_018326385.1 Flaveria bidentis
GCTTTTGAAATGTTCAAAATCTTCAAAAATGAAGTAGAAAATCAACTCAACAAGAAAATAAAAATTCTCCGCACTAATAGAGGAGGTGAATACCTAAGTGATGCTTTTAGACATCATCTTAGAAGTTGTGGTATTGTCTCACAACTATCTACACCTGGAACGCCACAACATAATGGCGTGTCCGAGAGGAGAAATCGAACTCTATTGGATATGGTTCGATCTATGATGGCTAGAAGCTCACTGTCTCTATCATTTTGGGGTTTCGCTTTGCTCTCTGCGGCCCGTATTTTGAATATGGCCCCAACCAAGAAAGTGGAAATGACACCTTTTGAAATATGGCATGGAAGAGTTTCATCACCATCATATTTAAAGGTATGGGTTTGTGAGGCTTATGTTAAGACTCCCACCTCAAACAAACTAGAAAGTCGTTCCACTAAGTGTATCTTCATTGGATATCTTAGAGATTTTATGGGATATTATTTCTATGATCCATTGGAACAAAGGAGTTTGTTGCCAAGAAGGCTGAGTTCTTAGAAGCTAAGTTCCTTACGAAAGGAACTAGCAGTAGAACGGTGGATCTTGAGGAGGATCAAGAACCACAAATTGGTACATGTTTGGTTGACACTAGCACTCAACATGAGGATGTTGGGAATGATCAAGTGGTTGATCAATGTACACAAAATGTTCGCAGATCTGGTAGAATTAGTAATCCATTTGAAAGATATGGATTTTTTGTAGACAGATGCTATGTGGTAGATTCCGATGAACCAACCACCTATCGTGACGCAATGTCCAATTTGGATTGTGACAAATGGCTTGAAGCCATGAACGTTGAGATGCAATCCATGTATGACAACCAAGTGTGGGACTTGGTTGAACCACCTCTTAACTCCAAGATAGTTGGAAGTAAGTGGGTTTTCAAGAAGAAAACCGATATGCATTAAAGCTAGACTTGTAGCAAAAGATTTCACTCAAACTCAAGGGGTTGATTATGATGAGACCTTCTCACCGGTTGCAATGCTAAAGTCTATTAGGATATGATTTGCCATAGCTGCTCATTATGATTATGAGATTTGGCAAATGAATGTCAGAACCACTTTTCTAAATGGATATCTTGAGGAAGATGTCTATATGGTTCAGTCTGAAGATTTTGTCGACTCAAAACATCGTAACAAAGTATGCAAGTTAAAGAAATCAATCTATGGATTGCAGCAAGCATCAAGGAGCTGGAATCACCATTTTGATGAAGAGATAATCAAATTTGGATTAATCAAAAATGCTGATGAAGCATGTGTATATAAGAAGGCTAATGATAGCATCACCACTTTCCTAGTATTGTATGTCGATGATATCCTACTATTTGGAAATGACATTCCAACAATGGAAGGAGTAAAAGCCTGGCTTGGAAACTGTTTCTCTATTAAGGATTTTGGTGAAGCCGTCTATATTTTAGGAATAAAGATCTATAGGGATAGATCAAGGCGGTTGATAGGTTTGAATCAAAGTGCATACATTGATAAGATCTTGAAAAGGTTCATGATGGAAAACTCTAAGAAAGGTACGGTACCTATTCAAAGAGGAACGATATTGAGTAAGACTCAATGTCCAAGCTCAAAGGATAAGCAAGACAAAATGAAGGAAATCCCGTATGCATCTGCTATAGGATCCATCATGTATGCAAAATGATATACACTAGACCAGACGTGTCATGCGCTTTGAGCATGACAAGCCGATACCAACAAAATCCTAGAAACAGTACTTAAGTACCTAAGGAGCACTAAAGATATGTTCCTAATCTATGGATCTTGTAAGGAGGAACTTGTAGTAAAGGGTTACACGGATGCGAGTTTCCATACTGATCGGGATGATTCACGATCACAATCGGGGTACATTTTCATCTTGAATGGAGAAGAAATCTCTTAGAAGAGCTCTAAGCAAGATGTGATGGCATTATCAACTATAGAGTTAGAATACAATGCCGCTTCATTAGCAGCTGAGGAAGCTGCATGGTTAAAGAAGTTCATTGTCGATCTAGGGGTGGTCCATTCCATTCAGGACCCCCTAGAAATTCTATGTGATAATGAGGGTGCGATTGCTCAAATCATGGAACCCCATGCACATCAAAAGACTAGGCACATTGAACGAAGATTCAACTACATATGGGATGAAGCTGAAAAGGGAAAGATATGTATTCGCCAAGTTCGCACGTATCAAAACATTACGGATCCACTCACGAAGCTTCTTGAAAAGGCAAAGCATGAAAATCATACTTGTGCCATGGGACTTCAATATTCTAGTAACTGGATATGATCTTTAATTTCTGTATTGAGATATTGTAACCCATTATTACTGAATGAATTATATGGTTATAATGATTCAACTAATATTCCTATTTTGCATGTTTAACATCCATGAGTAAATTATTTACTCAGCACGTCCGTACTTGTTCATACTTGTGGGAAGAAGTATGAAGGTAAAACTATTATGAACTTGGATTGTTAGATATTCATATGGATGAATAAAGCAAAAGGTTGCTGCCAAAGTTATAGATATTTGTGGGATGCAAATATTGGACTGATCTGCATCTCAAACATTACTACATGGAATCTTCTTGATTGATCATAAGTAATTTTGAGTAAAGGCGAACATCATTTGATATCCTCTGACCTAAGATACATATTGGGTCTGTATATTTACCAAATATTATACTTTGACTTAGTTCTTCGATGCTCTGAAACATGGCAGTACATAAGTCTGAGTTTAGGTATGATATAAGGCAATTGTGAGAGATGTATGTAGTCAAGATGGGATTTGTCCCTCTTATTCGTTGATAGTAAGATGTCTAAGGCCTGATAAAGTTAAATCAATAGAGAATGATCACTCTGTGTCTCTAGGATTTAACATGACATTTGTGACAAAATGATAGATGATTGATTCACCTAAAATATTTCAAGTATGGTACTTGAAAAGGATGATGTTATTGAATGGCACTTAGTCATACGTATTAGGGTAGTAAACCTTTGTTTGGCGGTATTTACTGCTTGCATCAATCTTCTATGAATCTTGTGCAAGTGGGAGATTGTTGGATCTTGTATGCCCAAGACAAACACCAATTTGCTTTTTTGTTGATGATATCATACAAATAAATATTGACACCAATTTGGAAATTGGGTTTTCTAAAACGTTGCTTTTGTAATTGAACAACATTATATAGATAATTTGTTCATGAGAAATTTATTTGTTTTATTATTTAAGTTGGTTAAATAATAACAAATAAAAGTGTGTTAATGTTATAAAATTAAAATGGGTTTTAATTTTATAAACTAATGGCTTAAAAGAGTGCATTTTTATAAAATTACAAAATGGAGGGAAACCCATTTTGTTAAAAGGATTTGGCTGCCCTTATGGGTTGGTGAGGGGTCTTTTTTGTCTTGGATACTTCAAGTTTGTTCCTTCTTGCACTCTTCCAAAAAACACACTTTCTCTCTCACACACAAGGCAAAGCATTCTCTCCAAAAACTAGAGCTGAAATTTTCGGATTCAAGACTTCAAGGGCTGAAAATTTTGGATCTTTCAAGGAGCATTGGTAGAGAGTTGAGGTGTTGTGCATCCTAACTTGCAAGGTGTTTGAAAGAGCTTGTGGGTATCACATCTTGAGGCTTTCTTTCTTGGGAGCTAGACATTCAGGAACATCATTTTCTTCATCTCTTCCATCTTTAACATCTTGTGCAAGAAAGGTTATTTCTTTGTACACCCTATGGTTGTTTGTTTTGTTTTATAGCATACTATTTCACATATATTATTGATCCTTATTCTTGGGTTTTGTTTGTGGTTTAAAATAGTGAAATTTTCAGATTACAAACAACTGTTAAAACTTATTTCCGCTGCATTTTTATAGTTTTAATGGTTAAACTAGATTTGATTTACATGTTCAAAAACCCAACACTTATAAAGAGGACTAAGAACCTTGAAGACTCTTACTTTGACTGAGTTGTACGATATTCACAGTGGATACCAGATGGAGATGAACATGCAAGGTTCATCCGGTAACTCCAGCAAACAAATGACTTCATCCCTGCATGTGACTGAAAGGGATAGCATAGAACCTCAACATCATCTTATATGCTACCATGAGAACTCACAAAATGATACTTTCATCACCTTCCTAGAAACACTAAGAGAAAAAAGATAAAAATACTCCAGCAGATGAGTCTTCTCACTCACAAAGCCAAGAAGTTCTACAAGAGAACTAGAAGGAAGTTTCCAAGCAATACAGTCAATGGAAAGTTTGGGCTAGATAAAAGCAAAGTCAAGTGTTACAACTGTAACCAAATGGGACACTTTGCAAGGGAGTGTAAGGCACCAAGAACAAATGGTGGTCAAGCACAAACCAGAACAAACTACACTAAGAAAGCCACCCAGAATAAGAAGCCAAAACACCAAGTTATAGTTGTTATTGAAGAAGGAGGCTTTGACTAGAGCTTTCAGGTGGAAGATGGGTCTTCAAACCAAGCATTAATGGTTGACCATCTTTGTACTCCTGAATGTATTGCTAAAGTTAATAGATACATGTCCTACAAGTTAAATATGAGATTTGATCTTGAGTCTTTGAATATCTTAAAATCTGATTTCAAAAGATCTAATAGTTATTATAAACTGAAAATAGAGGACTTAAAAAAACCATTTCAGTTCTTAAACATGAACACACCAACTACAGGACTTAGATCAAATATCTCATAACCAAGTTGACTAAAGGTCAGGCTGAGCTTGTAATCAGCAAAGCTAGGGCAGAAAAATGTGTTCTTAAATAAAAGACCTTCAAGAAAATTATATCCTCATCCATTAATGCAAAAGTTTCTTACCAGAATAAGCAAGGACTGGGATTTAGTGAGATAGCTCCTACACACACCATCTTGTATGTATGATCTCCGAGGTGTGGAAATTATGAAGATGAGCTTCCTCTCATAGACCTCTTGACTGAAGAAGATGAAGTAGTGATAGTGGAGAATGCCTCTAAGAAGAGTGAAGAAGAGGATTCTAAGAAAGGTCATTGTCCTTCTGAGGAGAGTATGAAGACTGTGATGACCAAGTCTACAAGAAAGAACTTGATCAGAAAGAGCAAAAGAAAAGCAAAGAAGGGTCAAGAGAGCAAGACCACCTTCAAGTCTAAGTAGAAACAAGTTTTCATCTTTGTAGTATTTTAAATGGTAAAGACTGAACACACTAACTTGAACTCTAGTACCAGGTTTTCTAGTTCAGTATCAACTCATCTCAACATCAAGGAAAAGGCTGATCAGTTATGTACCGCTACTGCACAACATAAACCATCCAACTTCAAAGGATGTTCTCACCCTAAAAGGACTTTCACTCCATCTTCAAAGATAAAGATGGGGAAGGAAAGTGATCAAGTTCAGCCTTGTTCACAGAAGAAGACTCTTAGGAAGAAGAAGATAGAATGTGTTATGTATGAGAGTTCCTTTAATTTGCTAAGGATTGTTCTTACAAACCAAAAGGCACTCTCCACATGACCAAGAAAGAGACTTCTAAGAGTTTCAAGAAGAAGCAAGCTTTGGAAGGAAAGACTTTTCCTTTCGGAAGCTCTAAAATGAAGATGAAGGCAAGTGGGAAATTGCCTTCGGAAGAAAAATTGGTCTCGGAAGAAGGGAATACTTCTGAAGCACTGAAGCCTGTTGCAGTGCTAGCAAGGTGTTCCGAAGGTCAAGTCATTAAAACTTCGGAAGTCAGATTAACTTCCAAAGTATTGAAGGTCAAGTCTAGGCATCCAAAGGTAGTGTGGAAGTCAAAGAAAGACCAAGTGACTGAATGTTCTCCATCTACAACAGCAAAAGATCCTCAAAACATTACTATAGGATTTATCACTATTTCATTACCTTGAACTTCTTTTGATGAACCAAAGAAAAATAAGGATTGGGTTTCCAAATGTAACTAATTATATCTTTTGTGTAGGAACAACTAAAGACAAACAAGAATGTTTGGATCATTGATAGTGGATGTTCCAGGCACATGACAGACAATAGGTCACTATTCCAAAAGTTTGAAAAAATTAATGGAGGACCAATTGCTTGTGGAAGAGATGCTGGTGGTTACATTACTGGAAGGGGCAAGGTCACAAGTGAAGTGGTAAGCTCAACATTATGAAGGTAAACTTTGTCAAAGATCTTACATACAATCTTCTGAGTGTATCTCAATTTTGTGATAAGAGTCATAACATGTTGTTTACTGAGCATGAGTGCATTGTTCTCAGGCCCGGGGTGGTCATTCCTCATGAGCATATCCTGCTCAAAGCCCCCAGGAAAGGTAATGTGTACAAGATGGAGTTGAAAGAAACATCTCCCTCTGGAGAAGATTCGTGCCTTCTGTCTAAAGAAAATAGTGAAGAGTCTTTCCTCTTGCATAAAAGAATATGCCATGTATAAACATGAATAAATTAATTAAGAATGACTTGGTAACTAGAATGCCAAAGAAAGAATTTACAAGTGATGATCACTATGTTGCATGCCTGAAAGGGAAGCAACATAAGGTATCTCACAAGCCAAAGGAAAGAAACTAAATCACTACTCCCCTACACTTGTTACATATGGATCTCTTTGTCCCTACTAGTGTAATAAGTCTAGGAATGACCTCTTATAGTTTGGTCATCACAGATGACTTCACAAGATTCACTTGAGTCTTTTTTCTTAGAACTAAGGGTATTACAAGACAATACAGTCCTTCTAGGACTCCTTAGCAAAATGGTGTTGCAGAGAGGAGAAACATGACACTGATTGAAGTTGCAAGAACTATGTTGTCTGACTCTAAGCTGCCTATCACCTTCTGGGCATAGGCAGTCAACACTTCCTACTATATGCAAAACAGAGTTTTAGTATTTAAGACACATGGTAAGACTCCTTATGAACTATGGCACAAGAGGAAACCTTTCATTGGTTTTCTTAGGTCATTTGGATGTCCTTGCGTGATGTTGAATACCAAAGATCAAATTGCCTAGTTTGCTGAGAAATCAGATGATGGATACTTCATTGGATACTCTTTCCAAGCTTAGGCTTATAGAGTATACAATCTCAGAACTAGAATAGTTGAGGAGTCAGCCAATGTGACCTTCAATGAACACACACCAAGTGTAAAGGGTTCTCGTCCTGATTGGCTATTTGATCTTGATTTAGTTACCAACTGTTTTAACAAATTTTGTGAGAATGTTTCAGGGTCTACGAATATTTTACCCATAGGTGATTCTCATCCAAGATTTGAGCTGGGAAGACCCTCAAGTAGCACTACTTTAGCTGTAGTTGTAACTAACTCTGCAAATGATGTTTCTATCAGCAAAACAATGACAAATTCAACTGATACATCTGAGATGCCTTCAAATTCTAGCTCAGAGGCTCAACAACCAGATAAAGAAACTTCAAATGTAGAAGATCATGGTGGTGGTGAAAGTGATCAAGAAATTCTTGATGCTGATAACCACTCTTTTGAAGATAACATCAATGATGTCACACACTCATTGGATCAAGTTTCACTTGAAAAGTGTGCTAATATGGTCAGAGAAACCTCAATGCCAGATCTAAATTTCTCTAATTTAGATCTCTCTCAACAACTTGTTGTGATCCCTTAGCTAAGGCTCCACAAGTCTCATCCTACCTCAAACATCATTGGATATGTTGATTCAAGGGTAAGAACAAGAGGACAAACCAATGATGCAAATGTTTGTCTTTACTCTTGTTTCTTATCTCAAATAGATCCTAAGAAGATTGATGAGGCTCGGAAGGATGGAAATTCGGTTGAAGCTATGCATGAGGAGCTGCTTCAATTCAAAAGGCAAAAGATTTGGAACCTATATCCTCTTCCTCATAGGAAGACTACCAAATATTTTTGCTTATGTAGCAAGACTGAAAGCTGTTAGGATATTCTTAGCTTTGTTGCATTCAAGAACTTCAAGGTCTACCAACTTGATTTCAAGTGTGCTTCTCTCTATGGAGTGATTGATGAAAAGGTGTAGGTCAAACAACAACCTGGCTTTGCAGATCCTGATCATCCTGATTATGTCTATAGGCTTAATAAGGCTCTATATGAGTTACATCAAGCACCAAGGAAGTGGTATGAGACTCTATCTCAATATCTCTACAAGCATGGATACATAAGAGGTACTATAGATAGAACTCTCTACATCAAAGGAACAAGAAATGACTTGATGCTAGTTCAAGTGTATGTAGATGACATCATCTTTGTTTTTACTAATCCAAAGCTCTGCAAAGACTTTGAGAAGCTGATGAGTGACAGGTTTTGAAATGAGTGCCATGGGAGAACTAACTTTCTTTCTAGGAGTTCAAATGAAGCAAGTTGAAGAAGGCATCTTCATAAATCAGTCCAAGTATATTCATAACATACTCAAGAGATTCAATATGACTAATTGTAAGGTTGCTAAGACACCCATAGCAAGAAACCACTCCCTTAGGCCTGACCTTGAGGGTGAGTGTGTGGATGAACACCTATACAGAGCTATGATTGGGTCTCTTATGTACCTTGTAGTTAGCAAGCCTGATATCATGTTTGTCACATGTGTTTGTGCAAGATATCAAGCCAACCCCAAGATATCACACCTTGTCGATGTTAAGAGAATTTAAAAATATCTCAAAGGTGCCTCAACACTTGGCCAATGGTATTTAAAGAATTGTGATTTCAATCTGTATTCATATACAAATACTGACTATGATTTCAATATATATGCAATATGACTGTAAAGTCTACATCAGGGGGATGTTAGTTTCTTAGTGGAAGGATTGTCTCATGGCAAGGCAAGAAGCAATCCTGATTATCTATATCAACTGCTGAAGCTGAATACATTTTTGTTGCAAGTTGTTGTGCTTAAGTGGTTTGGATTCAGAACCAGATGCTAAACTATGTGTTCAACTTTAAGGAGACTCCCATTCATATAGACAACAATAGTGTCATTTATATCACAAAGAATGCTATGCAGCACTCAAGGACAAAACACATCTATATCGAGTATTATTTGATTAGAGATAACTTTGAGAAACGATTAATCAAACTAATCAAGGTTAACACAAATGAACAATATGTTGATCTATTCATCAAAGCTTTTGATGAACAAAGATTCAATATCTTGTATCAGCTATTGGAATGATTAACTTTGAGTAGCGTTTTCTTAAAACTTAATCATATCTTATTTATAAAATTTGTGTGTCCTTATTTTTGTCTATATCTATCACCATTCATAAGCCCTTTGTTCAAATTGGAAGTAAAATTCTTTAAGAATACTTTTCATAGATTTTTTTGAAAATTTCTCTTCGGAAGAAATGTTTTTATTTTTGGAAGCAATTTAAGTCTTTAAAACAAACAACTATCATAGAACATTTACCTTCAGAAGAAAATCCAAGCATATCTTCTGAAGCTTAAATTTGTTTCTAAATACTTGTATGTTTCAAAGAACATTTTTTCTTTCGAAAGTAATTAACTCTTAGAAGTTTTTACAACTTCCGAAAGATAATCTCTTCCGAAGCTAAATTCTCTAAAAATCTTTGAAATCTCTTCCGAAGTCATTTTGGCTTCGGAAGCTTTCTTCTCAAAATAAAAACTTCCGAACTCAAATTATCTTCGGAAGTTTTACGACTTCCAAGAAAATTACTTTTGGGAAAAAAGCAAACTACTTTTTAGAGGTGGGACCGACATCCAGATTTCAAAGTTTATCATCTTTCATTATTTTTGTCTGAAATCCATTTCATATAAACCCAACAATTTCCCCTCTTTCTATAACATCTTCATTTACTCCCTAACCTAAATTCCTAATATTCTCTAAACCACCTTTGTTCTTCATTTACTTCACCTTGAAGCTATCTAAAATGGCCAAACTTAACAATAGAAATGACCCAAACTTCTCCATGCAATTATATAGGCAACACAATTAGGTTGCTTTGTCAAACGCTGAGAAAGATCCTCATTTCTCAAAGGTTTTTCAATTTTTGGCTCTATCCAACTACTCCACCTCCTTTACCATTGATCATGTTCTTTATGAGGATCATCTGCTTGATTTTTGCAAGACCTGTCATGAGGTCAATATGGATGGGGAGAAGGAACTATCTGCTACAGTGCAAGGGAGGACAATATTCATCACTCCAACCATCATCGACACCCACCTTTAGCTTGATGATGAGGAACGTGAATTGTCATTTCTTAAAGAAGCTGTAAACCACTCTTTTGAGCAGATAGGTTATGAAGGAGATTTCTTTGTCATGACCTTTAGGAAAGAGAAAGTCTCCTCCTAATGGAAGTTCTTACTTCATGTGGTCATCCATAGCTTCTCCAACAAGCATGGGGGTTGGGACCAGATTCCTAAAGATCTCTCCTTCATAGTGCATGGGATGGTTCAAAGGGTCAAGTTCAAGTACTCTCAGTTTGTTTATACAAATTTTCTTGCTAACTTGGACTCCTTAGAATATTATATGTTTCCTTGATATGTTCAACACATTCTCAATTGTGAACTGGGCTCACAATTAAGGGAATCAGGTAAAGTTCTTAAATTAGGACAGATGAAGCCCAACATCTTTAAAATTTTCAAAAAGCCAATGGTAGGCTTCTCTAGGGTAGAAACAGCCCTTGTCCCTAAAATGTTAGAGCTCATTGCTCAAGATGACAACCTATCAACACAAGCTAGTGTTGAACCCACACCTTCTACCTCTCAACCACCAAAACAAACACAAATCACCCTCACCTACCATAGAAAATCCAAACGAACCCCTGCACAAGCTCCTCAGTCTATGCAAGCCCTATTCTACTACCCACACAGGAGGAAGTGAACACTGGAGCTCTTGCTTCTCCTGAGTAGCAAACCACTCCCATATCTTCAAGAATCAGTGTTAAGCTTCCTCATGCTCAGCCTAATGAGCTCACTAGCCCAACAGCCTTAATCCTTCACTCTGAATCTCAACGCTCAACTGAACAACCTTTAGGGGAAAGTTACCATCCTAGCCTTTAGATCTCAACCAACCAATCCCTAGCCTTGATTTCTATGATGATAAAGAATTGGGATCCACTGAGTACCATGACTCTCTCTACTCTTCCCCCACTCAAAGAGAGATGAGTGCTCTTGACTCTCCCCTGTCTAGCTCATATCATCTACCTACCATTAAGGTAGATCTCCCTAATCCTGTTCAGGAGCTCCATATGGAAGAGGCTCTCACTTTTGCAAGTGATTACATCTTTAAGGCCTCAACCATGGCAACTCAGCCCACTAATACTCCATCTTAAGTGGTCAGTGAGCAGAGGGAAACTAGCAACCAAGAACATGATGTTGGTGGTGAGACTAAGGACTTTGGTTTAATTATCTCATCCCCTAATGAATCTTTTGATGAAGAATAGGAGAATCTAAGACTAAAGGTGCAGAAACTATCAAAAACAAGCATCTATTTAGTGTCTAAGGTTAGTCACTTGGAATCTTAGGTGATTACCTTACATAATAGGGTCAATGATCAGCAACTTCAGATATCTTCTCTCAAGGAGTAACTACCTAGGAGACCTTTAAGAAGCGCTCAACCAGGAAGACAAGAACCTATGGATGTGATTGACCTAACTCCTAGCTCAGCTATGCAAGAGGGTGTTGCTTCCAAAAAGGAGGAGAAAATCATTACAATCACAGAACCTGGGAGTTCCTCACAGGGTATGGACACTGAGGACTCACCATCCTCACTTGCAGTTGTTAATACTTAACAACTTCCTCAAGTTCACATTAATGTGGACTTTATAGAGTCTTTCAGTAAGAGTCTCTTTGAGGAAGGCATAAAGAACTTCCAATACATCATAGGGTGGATGTATGATGTTGATAGAAGAGCCCTTATTCTTCAAAGAGTTCAAGGGCAGCAAGAGGTGTTCAGCTTTCAAACCTTGAATTACTATGAAGGTTAGACCTTATCAACATGCCACTTGTCAACCCAAGCAAATCTAGACAAGCTGACAAGTTGGCTTAAAGGATTCAAGACAAGATTACTAAAGAGTTCAGCCTCAGAAGGAGACAAAGGCAATCAGGCAATGTCATTAGTCAACTGGATGTTGAGGTAGACCCTAAAATTAACTTCAAAGGGAAAACCTTGACTGAAGGCCCAGTGATAGAACCTGAGAGCCGTGTCACACCTACAAGTGCTTCAGAAATCCATTCCCTAAATAAGACACCTGCTGGTGAAGGTCTATCTCAACCTCACTTTGGCCAGAGCATGAATGCTACTCCAAGCAATAAAGGCCAAAGCTCTCTCCACCCTAAGTCACAAAGGTTTGTGAGTTACAAATGAAAATAGAAGATGAATCCTGAGGAGATTGAGGAGGAGTAGGAGAGAGAAGAAAAGGAAGCTAAGGGTAGAAAGTACCTCTTAAGGGTCTGCTGGCTTCATGGAAGCTGCAATCAGGGCTACTCCCAGACCAAACACTTAAAATGATGAGTTAAGGGTAGTCAGGATTTCTTACTAACAGACCAGGAACAATAATATTGATAATATTATCTTCCTCCCCTTAGAATAGCTGATTGAACTAGCTGACATGGAATTGTCAAGAGAGAACAAGGAGAAAGAGAATGCAAGATTGCTTCTTCAGATTAAGGAAGAAAAGAGACTGAAAAGGCTCTATAAACATGTTCCTACTCTCTCACAAGTTCAAGAAAGTCCTGTACAGGAGACTGTGACTCCACAAGAACCTCAGGTAGACAAAGAAACTGATAGGATCAACATGATCATCTACCTGAGTGCCATAGGTCTCTATCAGGTAGATATACTTCTTCTCTTGTCCTTTGAGTAAATTTAGTTAGAGTATCTCAAGCAACTTGAACTTGAAGTGCTCAAAGAAAGAAAGGCAACAAAAAGGGAGGGAAGAAATTGCCAAGACAAGATCTATCATCTAGAAGAGTCAAAAGAAGTCTGCTGATAGGCAGAGGATGATGAGCTTTTTGAAGCTATATGGATTCTCTGGAAGGAGACTTGGCCCTATGTCTCTATCCACTATGGATGATCATATTAGGGTGATGAAGCAGAAGATCAAAAGAGAAGAACTTGTTGACTTACATTCCCCCACCAAGTCAAGTCCCTCAAGAAGTGGAGGTCAAGGTTGAACCTTTTGAGACAACACAACCTAGACCTCCTACTGAATCTCACCAAGCTTCGTCTTCTGGTCCATAATAGGGTTCTGTCCCCTCTTAATCTGAATCTGTGAGAGAGGAAAACCCAACTGAGAAAGACTAAGATGATTCACAAGGTACTGTCGTCCAGTCTGCTCAGTTAAAAGGTGTAAAGAGGATAACAAGGATGGTTTCTAAACCAAAGTCTAAGAAGAAGAAGAAATGAGCATACACTACAAATCCCAAGAGATGGCATGTGATCAGAGATCAAGGTATTGAAGATGTCTACACATGCCAAGACATTTTCAACCTACATTTGCATGATCTCTTTGAGATGAGAAGACACTATGAAAGTTTGAATGATCTTGACCATCTTATGAAGAAAGGCATGGTCATTATCATAATGAGGACTATCAATATGTGAAGACTTCAAATGTTTTGGTAGCATCAGCCTAGGGGGAGTTTGTAAGGTTTCATATAAGGCTAATGCAATCCAAACATCCAAAGTCTATAATGCATGCATGCACAGAAGTACTAAGTAGAATGCTTCAGAAGTTTCACACTATGCCTTAGAAAATATTCTAAGTGTGAAATCTTCCGAAGCCAAGACCAACATCTTCTGAAGCCAAAGATGAAGTCTTCCGAAGCTTTAAAGACAAAGTCTTCCAAAGCCAACTTATGAAGACAGACTTCTTCCAAAGACTTTTGAGTACATGCTTTATCTGATTTACCTTTTACCATAAAGATGGACCACGTTTCCATTGTAACTCTGTTGACTCACCAATTTTCACAAGTTGGTGAAAGGTCCATGCTTTTGGTAAGACTACATTGAGATCTTGAGTCTGTTAGTTGTAACACCTGGTTATTTATATATTTGAAGCCGACGAGAGAAGAAAAGAAATAAAGTCCTAAGTCGAGGGACCAAACTCACCAACAAAAGAAAGACGGGTGAGTGGGGGTATTAAATGGGAGAGGGCAGCCCTTACCCTCTCCCCACACCCACATTTTCAGCCATCAAAGAGGGGAAGAGAGAAAGACGAGAAAAAGGGAGAAAAAGTTGGTTCGGGTAGATTCAAGTCGGCAAAATCGTCGTGTAGTGAGTCAAACTGAAGCTCTACTTCTCGGTGTCGTTTGTGTGAGTTCTAGGACCCCCACGTTTACTTGTTTTCAAACGATTTTGGGGCTGGAAAGCATAGAAAACCCGTTTTTGTATGTGTATGTGTTTGACCCATTTGGGTGTGTTGCGTGTGATGCGTTTAGAGTTTGTTTCCGGGCTTGTGTGTGCTTGAATGGTGTTGTGGTATGCATCCCTCAGGTTTAGGATGGTTGATTTGGGCTTAGAATGGGTTTAGATGAGTTTGAAAGTCGAAAAGGGCAGTTTGCGTTCGGCTAGAACTGCATTCTGCATCAGCTAGGGCTAGGGGACCGACTGGAGACCGAATGGAGGCCATACGGCCGAATAGGATGTGATTGGGGTCCATTCGCACGATTGAGGTCCATTCGCACGATTGAGTTTCCATTCGCACGATTGACTACCCAGTCGAATGTAGGTCATGCGATTGAAGGTCCAGTCGCATAAGTGCTCATCCGCATTAGTCCCGTTCATATGAGGTTCATCCGCATTAGTCCATTCACACGATTGGGTGTTCATTCGCATGAGTGTTCATCCGTATTAGTTCATTCGCATGATGTTCAGTCGCATGGGGGCCATGCGACTGAAGGGTGTCCATACGCCCGAATAGGGCTGTTGCACTCGAAGGAAAGTGTAGTTTGACTTCTGACTTTCGGGGGAAACTGTAGATGTAATTTTTGACGTAAAGGTTCCCGTAGTTCATGTAATATGACGATTGAGGCCTTAGAGAGCATGTTGGGCATGCTGATGATGATGTTGCATGTTTATGCATGTTATGTATGTATGATGTTGCCCTGTATGATGATGATGACTGTGTATGATATGTTCCTCATTATGATGTATGTTTATCTTTCTTGTGGCTTTACGTGTCGTGTTAATGAACGAATGAAGTATTATGTAACGTAAAGTGAAAGATAATGAAAGAGGAACATGAAGTAAGAATGCATGCATTATTGAATTATGAATGAACGAAAGAAGGCTTGCAAGTTCATAAATAGGGTGAGCAACCCTGTTGTTGCAACAGACTCGGATTGCTTGCAATCATTGAGATTGCTATGAGGTGAGCAACCATGTTGTTGTAACAGACTCGGATAGCATGCTATCATGAAGTTGCCAGGAGGTGAGCAACCCTTTTGTTGCAAGAAACTCGGATAGCGTGCTATCCTTAAGATTGGCAATGAGGTGAGCAACCCTATGGTCCCAAAAGAATTTACATGGAAATGAAAGATTATTTTAGTGTTCCGCTGCGATTTTATGAAATACGAATGTAAATATATGTTTTATGTGCGATGAGAATCCAACTGTAAGCGTCCCAAGAACGGGGCTTTACAAGTCGGTATCAGAGCCAAAGTTTAAGTGAAGTGGATAAATTTTAAAAATAAGCCTTAACTTAAACTGAGAATGGGACGGAAAGGGAATGGGATGCAAATCTGAGTAGTTGCGTGACATCAGGTATTTTCGTAAAGTTAACTGGTTTTATGTGTGCATGGTATGTGGTTATGTGTTGTATGTAGATTTAAATATTGATATAGTCAAGATAGGTAATGCTTGGGGTATGAAGAGTAAAGTAAGTGGCTAATCACAACTGGCCCCTGTAATTAGGGACTTACTATACTTGACATAAACTGAGTTGTTCCCTTGAATGACCGTTTTGGTGTTTGAATCTTTTAGTGTGCGTGTGATGGCCGGTGGTAGATCTTTGAAAGCTTCACGGGGTGGAGGTCATGGTGCTGAACCGCGACCCAAGAGAAGGAGACCCAAAGTTGAGAAGGTGGTTCATGAAGAACCAAAGACCCCCCATCCGGAGGGTGGTGATGAGAGCGCCAATCTGAGAACCTTAGTAAAGGAGGTTGTGGTTGAAGAAGTTCATGTAACACCCCGAATTTCTATTTAAACGAAAGGGAAAGAAAAGTAAATAGAAAGAATACACAGTGAGCACAAGTGGAGGGGGATAAAGTGTACAAAGTACAAAACCTTATTATTCTAAGGTTTAAAGGGGCATGACCGCCCATCCCTTCTTCACCCTCTTCATTCGGCTGAAAGGAAGAAAGAAGAGAGAGAAAGATCTCGGTTCTAGAGAGAGAAAGAGGAAGAAGCAGATGCAAAGGTAAGTCTTCTTTTCTATGAGCTCGATTTCAGCTGGGTTTCGAGTTCTTCACAGAATTTCTTGGTGATTAGTGTTTGTTTTCGGGATTTAAGAGTTGAATCGAAGGTGGGTCTCGAACTAGAAGTGTGTTGCTCAAAGGCTTCTCAAGGTGAGTTTCTAGAACCCCTCTTTTACTGATTTCAACTTGTTTTGGACTATTATTCATACCAAGGAATGTTTTCAAGTATAACCGTGAGTTTCAGCCTTATGTTTGAAATGATGTATGAATGTATGCATGTTTTAGAGTATGACTATGGGTTAGAGTTGTTGTTTAGCATGTTTAGATGCCCCTGGTATGTTAGATCTGTGTTTGGGTAGTGATAGAATGATAATTGGGTGATGTTGATAGCATAGAAAATATTTCAGAATGTTCTGATGAACATGAATAGTGGTTCATGCGCCCATAGGTGGCTCATACGCCTAAATAGTGGCCCATGCGCCTAAGTGTTGGCCATGCACCGAAGTGTTGGCCATGCGCCGAAGTGTTGGCCATGCGCCTAAGTGTTGGCCATGCGCCTAAGTGTTGGCCATGCGCCCAAGTGTTCGCCATGCGCCCAAGTGTTGGCCATGCGCCCAAGTGTTGGCCATGCGCTCAAGTGTTGTCCATGCACCTAAATAGTGCCCATGCACCCAAGTGACAAAACGGCTAAGTGTTCGTAATGCGCCTAAACACGTGCCATGCGCGTGCATAGTGGCAAAGCGCCTGAACAGGGCAAAAGCACCCAAATAGTGCCCATGCACCCAGACTGTTATACACTTAGAATTTTTATACTCATGCGCCTGAAGGGTCCCATGTGCCCAATTTGGACTTAGGGCTTTCTAAGTGGTTTTTAAGGGTTAATATAGGGGGATAGACCTGGTTATGATGTAATGACCTATGCTTGTTGCGTGCATGGTGATGTGATGGAATTACGTGTGCTATGTATGCATGATAATGCCCGTATGGTGATGGTGTATGTTTATGATTATGTGTATGTTCCATATTATGTATGTATGTCTTCCCTTGGCTTTGCGTTAGACGTTAATGAATGTAATGAAAGTATTACGTAACGTAAAGCAGAAGATAATGAAAAGAGGAATGTAATGAATGAATGCAAGTATTAATGAATGAAAACGTGAGAGGCTTGCAAGTGAAGTGTAGTGAAGTGCATGGCTCTAAATGCCATAAGCTCAACCACGGGAGGTTAAGCTAATCCTAAAGTACGCACGCAAGGGTTCCAGTCTTTGTGGCTGACATTCGGTGATGTACCCATTTCGATGGGGGTGATGTACCCATTTCGATGGGGGTGATGTACCCATTTCGATGGGGATGATGTACCCATTTTGATAGGGGTGTAGCTACCCATAATGTTAGGGGTGGAATATATGATGCTTACCCGAGTTACGAGGTGAGCATAAAGCTAAGCATATGTATGAGGTGAGCAACCATGTTGTTGCAACAGACTTGGATAATGTGCAATCGTTGAGATTTCCTATGAGGTGAGTGACTCTGTGTCGCAACAGACTCAATAGAGGTCTTTCTCGCGTACTCCAACACAGTATCAGTCTTCGGACATGAGTCGGGAGTATTGCATGAGACGAGATAATGAGGTGAGCGACCTGGTGTTGCAACAGACTCGGATAGAGTTCAATCCCTATGATTGACTCATATGGGATCTTTGTCGCATATCCCGATGCAGTGTTAGTCTTCGGACATGAGTCGGGGGTTTGCGTACAGGCCCCGGCACAGCATCAGCTTTCGAGCATGAGTTGGGGATATTTCATGAGACAAGATTCAAGTAATGAAGAGTAATGAACAAAGAAATGTATAAAAGAATGAACGTATGAAATGTATGATACAGACTCTTGTCATTCGACCTCAGTAATCGTGTCTGAGTGCCATGAAGAGGGTAAAGTCTGACCAGGTCTAAAGAGAAGTGAAAGATAATGGAATACGTTGAATAAACGAAAGTTAACTAACGTAATGATGAAGATAATAATGATATTATCTATGTGTACGTATGATGTATGATCACGAATGAATGTAAGTGTAGTATGATTTTGAAAGAAAGTAAAAGAACGGTTTTAACGAAAGAAAAGTATGTTTTTTTATAAAACTAGAACTCACTCAGCATCGTTGACTTTTGTATGCATGAGGAGTTGCAGGCATTATCTTGATGCTGAGGAGTTGCAGGCATGGATGCATAAGCTACTAGGAGCATTTCAAGGCTGGCATCCGTATTTTGACATGTCTTTGTATTTTGAGATGAACACAAATGATGTAAATGAAGGAAATGACATGTTTTTAGTTATTAATAAAAGTTTTAAATTCCGCTGCAAAATAAATGTACGTTTTATAAGGTTTTATGTGCGATGAATGACCAAAATAAATGTAAGTGTTTCGGGGACGGGGCCTTACAAGTTGGTATCAAAGCCAAAGTTTAAGCGAAATGGCTAAATTTTCAAAATAAACCTTAACTTAAAATGAGAATGGGACTAAAAGGAAAGGGATTCTAGTCCTAGTAGCTACGTGCCTGCAGGTAAAAGTTTTATGTAAACGTTTAAAGTAAGTTAATGTTAACCGGTATTATTTGCGCATGTTATGTGGCTAGTGTGCTTTTGTGTATACTTAATTACTGATGTAATAAGGATAGGAAATGCTTGGGGTATGAAGAGTAAAGTAAGTGGCTAATCACAACTGGCCACTGTAATTAGGGACTTACTATACTTGACATAAACTTAGTTATTACCTTGAATGACAGTGTTGGTGTTTGAATCTTATAGTGTGTTAGAGGATGGCTGGGCAGAAATCTTCCAAGGTTCCTAGAGTGTCACACCCCCGCTAAAGCGGAAACACGGGAATGTAACGAGACGGGATCGTCATAACACAATGTATACGTTAGAGAAGCAATATAAGTATGATGACAAGCGTGTCATGACGTCACCCGAGCACAAATGGAGACTTGTGTCGCGTTAGTCAATATTCACGACAGCATAGCCATAAGCAACACATAAATGATCACATAATCAATTAGCATGACATTGTT
>BJCM01179029.1:0-10821 GCA_018326385.1 Flaveria bidentis
ATTTTTATTATTATTATTATTATTATTATTATTATTATTGTTTAAATAACTTAGAAACTTTAAATTAAATAAGAAATTATACATAAATAGCCCACCAAGTTACATAAATAGCATAAATAGGTCTTATAAGAATTAACAAAAATTAAATTTTAATCAACAAAATACGAGATGTTACAGTAAGGTTAAAACCATTTAAAAAATTCCGACATCATTAATAAAATCTTTACTTTTTACTGTGTGGGTCCTAAAGATTTCCGTTACACAGTAAGATTTTCTTTTAAGTATAAAGGATTTCCGAGGGTAATCTTCTTCCAAAGGTACTCTTCTTTCGAAGCCAATTTTATTTCCGAAGATAAATTTCTTACTTCAGAGAATAAAATGTGCCTTCCGAATGGAGAGATTTATATGCTTCATAAGTAGATCTGATACGCAATCAATCGCTTCTTCCAAAAAGAAGATTTCCCTTGGAGAAATTTAGCTTTGGAAGATATGAAGAGAATCTTTCGAAGGTTATTTTCTCTTTGGAAAAACCCATACTTAGAAAAAATTAACCTAATATAATATGGCTTAGATTGTTATGACAAAAGACATTACACATTTCAAAAAAGGTTTTCTAGTGAGATAGACTAATAAATGTTTATCATACCAATAGTTGTAATGAGATATTTTAATATTTGTTCATCAAAAGCTTTAGTGAACAAATCAACATATTGTTCATTTGAATCAACTTTGATTAGTTTGATCAGGTTATTCTCATGAATATCTCTAATGAAGTAATACCTGATATCAATGTGATTTGTCGTTGAGTGCTTCACGGGATTTCAGTAATGGAGATAGCACTGTTGTTGTCAATGTGGACAGGAGTGCTCATGAAATTGAATCCATAGTCTAGCATCTAGTTTTGAATCCAAAGCAGCTGAGCATAACAACTTACAGCAGTAATGTATTCAACTTCAATAGTAGATGTAGAGACACAGGATTGCTTCTTGCATTGCCATGAGATGATCCTTCCACCAAGAAATTGACATCCTCCTGATGTGAATTTCTTGTTGATGTTACAACCACTATAGTCACTATCTGAGTAGCCAAAGAGATTAAAGTTGTTATTCCTAGGATACCAAAGACCTAATTTATGTGCTCCTTTGAGGTATCTAAGAATTCTCTTGGCAACAACTAGGTGAGACATCTTTGGAGCAGCCTGATACCTTGCATAGATGCATGTATTAAACATGATATCAGGTCTACTTGCTGTGAGATACATCAGAGACCCACTAATTGCCCTATATTGATGTTAATCAGTATCCTCCCCCTCAAAGTCAGGACAAAGGTCTTGGTTTATGGGTATAGGTGTCTATAACACCCGGTTATTTATCTATTTTGAAGCCGAGGAATGAAGAAAAGAAATAAAGTCCTAAGTCGAGGGACCAAACTCGCCAATGAAAGAAAGTTGGGTGAGATGGGTATATAAAGGGAGATGGCAGCCCTTACCCTCTCCCAACACCCATATTTCAGCCAAACAAGAGAGGAGATGAGAGAAAGAAAGAAAAGAGGAAGAAAAGTTGGTTCGAGTTGGTTCGAGTGAGCAAAATCGTTGAGAAGCGGGTCAAATCGAAACTCTTCTCGTTTTGGTCTTTTGTGTGAGTTCTAGGACCCCTCCTTTAAACTTTTTTGAATGATTTGGCGTTGGAAAACATCTGAAAATTGGGTTTTTGAGTGTGTGCATGTTTGACCCGTTTGTGTATGTGTATGTGTGTGTATGATTAGTTTAAGCCTTGCTTGGGAGCTTGTGTGTGCTTGAATGGTGTTTTGGTATGCATCACTAAGGTTTAGGATGGTTGATTTGGGCTTAGAATGGGTTTGGATGAGCTTGGAGGTCGAAAATGGCAGATTAGGTTCGGGATGAACTGCATTCTGCATCAGCTAGGGCTAGGCGACCGAATGAAGGCCATAAGGCCGAATGAGATGCGATTGGGGTTCATTCGCATGATTGAGAGTTCATTCACACGATTGGGGCTAGTCGCATGGGGAGTCATGCGACTGAGGGTCCAATCGCATAAGTGCTCATCCGCATTAGTGCCATTCGTATGAGGTCCATCCGCATTAAGTCCATTCACACGATTGGGTGTTCATTCCCATAAGTGTTCATCCGCATTGGTTTAATCGCATGATGTTCAGTTGCATGGAGGCCATGCGACTGAAGGGTGTCCATACGCCCGAATAGGGCTGTTGCACCCAAGGAGAAGTGTAGTTTAACTTCTGATTTTCGGGGGAAAGTGCAGATGTAAGTTTTGATGTAAAGGTTCCCGTAAGTTCATGTAAGATGACGATTGAGGCCTTAGAGAGCATGTTGGGCATGATGATGATGATTTTGCATGTTTATGCATGATGTATGTATGTATGATGTTGCCCTGTATGATGATGATGACTGTGTATGATATGTTCCTTATTATGATGTATGTTTATCTTTCCTATGGCTTTACATTGAATGTTAATGAATGAATGAGGAACATGAGGTAAGAATGCATGCATTAATAAATGATGAAGTAATGAAAGTCTTGCAAGCACTGTATGACGGGACACGCCATTAAGGTGTTAGCCCAACGGTGTGCGGGTTCGCTACCCCGGGAGGATGCACATCGGGGTCTTTCTTTGTGATTGACCATATGTATGAACCATTGTTGCGTGCCTTAGGTACTGTGACCATTTGGTGCCGAGCACCACGGAAGAAGGTCTTTTATAGGCTTAGGTCCAGTACCACGAGAATGAAGGGCATAGCATATGACAATGGTATACCTGAACTTTACCTTAGGTACTGTGACCATTTGGTGCTGAGCACCACCGATGAAGGTCTTTTATAGGCTTAGGTCCAGTGCCACGAGAATGAAGGGTAAAGTTCATGGTGATGACGAAAGGAAAAGATGTAATGATGAACGAATGAATGAAAGTATGAATGAATGAATGAACGATGAATATAATAATTATTATCTATGTGTACGTATGATGTATGATCGCATGAAAGAAAAAAACGGTTTTAACGAAAGAAAAATATGTTTTATTTTATAAAATTAGAACTCACTCAGCAACGCTGACTTTGATGTGTTTCCAGTTGGCAGGTAATTATTGCTGAGGATGGCACGAGGTGGCTACTCAGCTCTTTTGGGATGGCATCTATTTACTTAATGCTTTTGTGATATAATGCAATATTGTATTTTGTAACTGATTGACGATGTATTATTTGGAAAAAGTTTTTATAATGAAATATGATGTCATTTTTGAATGTTTCCGCTGCAACATTTTTGTAAGATGAATGTAACTATATGTTTTATGTGCGATGAGAAACCAACTGTAAGCGTCCCGGGAATGGGGCCTTACAAGTTGGTATCAGAGCCAGAATTTAAGTGAAATTGGTAAATTTTCAAAATAAACCTTAACTTAAACTGAGAATGGGACGGAAAGGGAATGGGATGCCAATCTGAGTAGCTGCGTGCCATCAAGTATTTTCTTTAAAGTTAACCGGTATTTTGTGCGCGTGTTATGTGTTATGTGTTGTTTGTGGATTTAAATACTGATGTAGTCAGGATAGGTAATACTCGGGGTGTGAAGAGTAAAGTAAGTGGCTAATCACAACTGGCCACTGTAATTAAGGACTTACTATACTTGACATAAACTGAGCTGTTCCCTTGAATGACTGTGTTGGTGTTTGAATCTTTCAGTGTGCGTGTGAATGGCTGGTGGTAGATCTTCGAAAGCTTCACGGGTGGAGGTCACGGTGCTGAACCGCGACCCAAGATAGGGAGACCCAGAGTTAAGAAGGTGGTTCATGAAGAACCAGAGACCCCTCATCCGGAGGGTGGCGACGAGAGAGCCAATCTGAGAGCCTCAGTAAAGGAGGCTGTTATGAAAGAAGTTCATTAGGTCATGCAGACAACCTTACTGTCTGTGGTGACCGAAGTGATTAAGGCAGTATGGGAAGGAGAAAGAAAGGAGAGGAACAGGTCCTCGGGAGGACGAGAGCAACCAGAGCCTAAAACGGTTCTCTCGGATGATGAAGAAGAGGAGGAAGAAGAAGAGCCTGTGCAGCAGGAGGCATGAGGCTGTAACTACGAGGCGTTTATGAGATGCAAGCCCCTAACTTTTGATGGTAACGGCACTGTTGTTGCTGCTCACCGGTGGGTGAGGTATATGTGCGATGAGAAACCAACTTTAAGCGTCCCAGGAACGGGGCCTTACAAGTTGGTATCAGAGCCAAAGTTTAAGTGAAATGGGTAAATTTTCAAAATAAACCTTAACTTAAACTGAGAATGGGACGGAAAGGGAATGGGATGCCAATCTGAGTAGTTGCGTGCCATCAGGTATTTTCTTTAAAGTTAACCGGTATTTTGTGCGCATGTTATGTGTTATGTGTTTTTTGTGGATTTAAATACTGATGTAGTCAGGATAGGTAATGCTCGGGGTGTGAAGAGTAAAGTAAGTGGCTAATCACAACTGGCCACTGTAATTAAGGACTTACTATAGTTGACATAAACTGAGCTGTTCCCTTGAATTATTGTGTTGGTGTTTGAATCTTTCAATGTGCGTGTGAATGGTTGGTGGTAGATCTTCGAAAGCTTCACGGGGTGGAGGTCACGGTGCTGAACCGCGACCCAAGAGAGGGAGAACCAGAGTTGAGAAGGTGGTTCATGAAGAAGCAGAGACCCCTCATCCGGAGGGTGGCGACGAGAGCGCCAATCTGAGAGCCTTAGTAAAGGAGGTTGTTGCGAAAGAAGTTTATCAAGTCATGCAGACAATCTTACCGTCTGTGGTGACCGAAGTGATTAAGGCCGTACGGGAAGGAGAAAGAAAGGAGAGGAATAGGTCCTCTGGAAGACGAGAGCAATCGGAGCCTAAAACGGTTCTCTCGGACGATGAAGAAGAGGAGGAAGAAGAAGAGCATGTGCAGGAGGCGGCATGAGGCTGTAACTACGGGGCGTTTATGAGATGCAAGCCCTAACTTTTGATGGTAACGGCACTGCTGTTGCTGCTTACCGGTGGGTGAGGGAAATGGAGGTTGTTCTTGATACCAGTGAGTGCCGGGAAGACCAGAAGGTGAAGATCGCTACCCACTCTTTTGTGGACTCGGCTCTGTGCTGGTGGGACAATATAGTCCAAGCCGAGGGTAGCAGAGCCATCGGGAGAATGAGATGGTCTGAACTGAAGAAGTTGGTGATTGAGGAGTTTTGTCCTCACCGGGAAATGGACAAAGTCGAAAGGGAGTTCTTGCAACTGGAGGCGGGAACCATGACACACCAGCAGTACACCACAAAGTTCAACAAGATGGAACGTGTGGTGCCGGATCAGGTGACACCTCTGTCTCGAAAGATCTAGAGGTACATTCAGGGCTTACCGGTGGATGTTCGCAGGCATATGATCACCGCCCGACCAAGCTCGTTTAGGTCGGCGGTCGATTTGGCAGGAAGGCTATATAATGAGCGGGAGGTGGTGGTGAATGAAGCGAACAAGAAGGGTGGTGGTGATCGGAACTGGACGGGAAAGGTTTGGTCGGGGTGACGCCTCGACGGGTAACAAAAAGGCACGGGTGGACGACCGTCGTGGGGCCACCTCGAGTGCGGGGTCAAAGAGGTGTAGCAAGTGTGGAAGGGATCATGCGGGAGAATGTAGGATGGGATTGAATGTGTGCTTCAAATGTGGGAAGACGGGGCATATCGCAAAGGATTGCCTTGCGGGCAAATGTTTTAACTGTGGGGAAAGTGGTCACATGAGAAAAGACTGTAAGAAGCCGAGGGCTGAGGGTTCCTGGGCGAAGAAGATGGGAGGTGAAGGGCCGAGGGCGAGCGCTAGGGCATTCACTATGACACAGGAAGAAGCTAGGACTAACCCTGATGTTGTGTCTGGTACGTTTCTAGTGAACCAAACTTTAGCTTCTGTGTTGTTCAATTCTGATGCTAGTAAAAGTTTTATTTCTACTGCTTTCTGTGCTGAGTTGTCTGTTAGTAGAAGACGTGTTGATGCGCCTTTTGATGTAGAAACTGCCATAGGTGAGTCTACCAGGATTTCTGAGATGATAGAGAATTGTGATATAGAACTTGAGGGTCATAAGTTTCCTGTTAGACCGTTCGTGATGACCTTGGGTGGTTTTGATTTGGTTCTTGGGATGGATTGGTTAGCGAAGTTCAAGGCGAACATTGTGTGTCGTAAGAAGATGATTCGTTTGACAGCGCCTGACGGGAGTTTGGTGACGATTTATGGGGATCGGGTCACGACGGTCCCAAAAGTGATTTCGATGGCGGTGGCGGGAAATTGTATGAGGCGTGGATGTAGTGCCTACTTGGCCTATGTAAAGGAAGTGGATACGCCAACACCACAACTATCCGATGTACCGGTTGTGTGTGACTTTCCAGACGTATTCCCAGAAGACCTACCAGGAGTGCCACCTGACCGTGAGATCGAGTTCCAGATTGACCTGATACCGAGTGCCCAACCTGTTGCCAAGGCACCGTATTGGTTAGCTCCGATAGAGATGAAAGAGTTGATGGAGCAGTTGCAAGAGCTGTTTGATAAGGGGTTCATTAGACCGAGAATCTCTCCTTGGGGTGCTCCGGTCCTGTTTGTGAAGAAGAAGGACGGTAGTATGAGGATGTGCATTGACTACCGCGAGCTGAACAAGTTGACAGAGAAGAACCGCTACCCCTTACCGAGAATAGATGATTTGTTTGATCAGCTCCAAGGTGCCAGTTGGTTCTCAATAATAGATATTTGATCGGGCTATCATCAGCTGAAGGTGAAAGAACAAGATATCCCTAAAACAGCTTTTCACACGTGCTACGGTCACTACGAGTTTCTCGTTATGTCATTTGGTTTGACCAACGCACCAACTGCTTTTATGGATTTAATGAATTGGGTGTGTCGGCCAATGTTGGATAAATCAGTGATTGTGTTTATTGATGATATCCTGATTTATTCGAAGAGTGAGAATGAGCATGCCAGCCACATTCGGGGTTTTGGAGATGTTGAGAAAGGAGAAGCTGTACGCCAAGTTCTCCAAGTGCGCGTTCTGGTTGCATGAGGTTCAATTCTCAGGTCATGTGGTGAATCCTGATGGTATCATGATGGACCAGGTAAAGGTAGAGGCGGTGATGCAATGGAAGTCTCCTAAGACGCCATCCGAGATTCGCAGCTTCTTGGGTTTGGCGGGCTACTATAGGAGGTTTATTCAAGACTTCTCTAAGATCGCTTCTCCACTGATCAAGTTGACCCGGAAAGATGTGAAATTTATATGGGGTCAAGCTCAAGAGAAGGGGTTCGAAGAATTGAAGGTGAGATTGACTCAAACTCCTGTTCTGTCATTACCCGATGGAAGTGAAAATCTGGTGGTTTATTCTGATGTTTCCTACTTGGGGTTGGGATGTGTATTAATGCAGAGAGGGAAGGTTATAGCCTATGCATCCCGACAGTTGAAGGTTCATGAGGTCAATTATCCTACTCATGACTTGGAGCTGGCAGTCGTGGTCTTTTCGTTAAAGATTTGGAGGCACTATCTCTACGGGACGAAGTGCACCATATGCACTGACCACAAAAGCTTGAAGTACTTCTTTGAGCAGAAGGACCTAAACATGAGGCAGAGAAGATGGTTGGAGCTCATAAAAGACTATGATTGCGAGATCCATTATCATCGGGGCAAAGCCAACGTGGTAGCGTATGCCCTTAGCCGAAAGGAGAGACCCGAGCCGATTCGAGTGAAAGCTTATTAGTTGATTATGACCTCCGATGTAATGAAGCAAGTCAAGGAGTTTCAAGATGAAGCATTGAAGGAATATCATCTTAACTCTGAAAGAATGAGAGGTCTGGTCGCACAGTTGGGTGAAAACACACTCGGTGTTAGAACCCGATTCGGTCGTGTGTGGATTCCTCGTTTTGGGGATCTACGCGTCAAGATCATGGATGAAGCTCACAAGACTCGATACTCTATTCATCCCGGTGTTACAAAGATGTACCAAGACATGAAGAAAGATTATTGGTGGTCGGGTATGAAGCGCGATGTGGTGGAGTATGTGAGTAAGTGCCTTACTTGCTTACAGGTGAAGCCAAGCATCAAAAGCCGTATGGGAAGGTCCAACCCTTAGATATACCGCAATGGAAGTGGGAGCACATCACCATGGATTTCATTACGAAGATGTCACGTACCCCGAAAGGGTACGATGCCATATGGGTGATAGTTGACCGTTTGACGAAGAGTGCTCACTTTTTACAGATCCGCGAGACATATTCATCTGAGAGGTTGGTGGATCTATTCATCAAGGAAATTGTAACTCGTCATGGTGTGCCGGTGTCAATTGTATCTGATCGTGACACCCGGTTTACATCCAAATTTTGGAAGAAATTCCACAACGCTATGGGGACGAGGTTCCATATTAGCACGACTTATCATCCCCACACTGATGGTCAGTCAGAAAGGACCATTCAGACACTGGAAGACATGCTACGGGCATGTGTGATTGATTTTGGGGGAAGTTGGGGCGACCACCTACCGTTAGCCGAATTCTCATACAACAACAGCTATCATGCCAGCATTGGTATGCCATCATATAAGATGCTATACGGTCGGAGATGCAGAACACCTGTTTGTTGGGGGTGATATTGGTCAGAAGGAGTTGGGGAGCGTCGAGGTAATCGAGGCTACGACTGAGAAGCTTGAGAAGATTAAAGCCTTCATGAAGGCAGCCAAAGATAGACAGAAGTTGTATGCTGATAAACGACGCAAACCGATTGAATTCCAGGTGGGTGACCGGGTTATGTTAAAGGTCTCACCTTGTAACACCCGGTTATTTATCTATTATGAAGCCGACGAATGAAGAAAAGAAGTAAAGTCCTAATTCGAGGGACCAAACTCGCCAACGAAAGAAAGTTGGGTGAGAGGGGGTATATAAAGGGAGAGGACAGCCCTTACCCTCTCCCCACACCCATATTTCAGCCAAACAAGAGAGGAGAAGAGAGAAAGGAAGAAAAGAGGAAGAAAAGTTGGTTCGGGTTGGTTCGAGTGAGCAAAATCGTTGAGAAGCGGGTCAAATCGAAGCTCTTCTCGTTGTGGCCTTTTGTGTGAGTTCTAGGACCCCTCCTTTAAACTTTTTTGAATGATTTGGTGTTGGAAAACATCTGAAAATCGGGTTTTTGAGTGTGTGCATGTTTGACCCGTTTGTGTATGTGTGTGTGTGTATGATTCGTTTGAGCCTTGCTTGTGAGCTTGTGTGTGCTTGAATGGTGTTGTGGTATGCATCCCTAAGGTTTAGGATGGTTGATTTGGGCTTAGAATGGGTTTGGATGAACTTGGAGGTCGAAAATGGCAGATTGGGTTCGGGATGAACTACATTCTGCATCAGCTAGGGCTAGGCGACCGAATGAAGGCCATACGGCTGAATGAGGTGCGATTGGGGTTCATTCGCACGATTGGGGCTAGTCGCATGGGAGTCATGCGACTGAGGGTCCAATCGCATAAGTGCTCATCCGCATTAGTTCCATTCGTATGAGGTCCATCCGCATTAAGTCCATTCGCACGATTGGGTGTTCATTCGCATAAGTGTTCATCCGTATTGGTTCAATCGCATGATGTTCAGTCGCATGGAGGCCATGCGACTAAAGGGTGTCCATACGCCCGAATAGGGCTGTTGCACCCGAGGAGAAGTGTAGTTTAACTTCTGACTTTCGCGGGAAACTGCAGATGTAGGTTTTGACGTAAAGGTTCCCATAAGTTCATGTAAGATGACGATTGAGGCCTTAGAGAGCATGTTGGGCATGATGATGATGATGTTGCATGTTTATGCATGATGTATGTATGTATGATGTTGCCCTGTATGATGATGATGACTGTGTATGATATGTTCCTTATTATCATGTATGTTTATCTTTCCTATGGCTTTACGTTGAATGTTAATGAATGAATGAAGTATTATATAACGTAAAGTGAAAGATGATGAAAGAGGAACATGAGGTAAGAATGCATGCATTAATGAATGATAAAGTAATGAAAGTCTTACAAGCACTGTATGACGGGACACGCCATTAAGGTGTTAGCCCAACGGTGTGTGGGTTTGCTACCCTAGAAGGATGCACATCGGGGTCTTTCTTTGTGATTGACCATATGTATGAACCATTGTTGCGTGCCTTAGGTACTGTGACCATTTGGTGCCGAGCACCACGGATGAAGGTCTTTTATAGGCTTAGGTCAAGTACCACGAGAATGAAGGGCATAGCATATGACAATGGTATACCTGTACTTTACCTTAGGTACTGTGACCATTTGGTGCTGAGCACCACCGATGAAGGTCTTTTATAGGCTTAGGTCCAGTACCACGAGAATGATGGGTAAAGTTCATGGTGATGACGAAAGGAAAAGATGTAATGATGAATGAAAGAATGAAAGTATGAGTGAATGAATGAACGATGAAGATAATAATTATTATCTATGTGTACGTATGATGTATGATCGCATGAAAGAAAATAACGGTCTTAATGAAAGAAAAGTATGTTTTATTTTATAAAACTAGAACTCACTCAGCAACGCTGACTTTGATGTGTTTCCAGTTGGCAGGTAATTATTGTTGAGGATGGCACGAGGTGGCTACTCAGCTCTTTTGGGATGGCATCCATTTACTTAATGCTTTTGTGATATAATGCAACATTGTATTGTGTAACTGATTGACGATGTATTATTTGACAAAAGTTTTTATAATGAAATGTGATGTCATTTTTGAATGTTTTCGCTGCAACATTTTTGTAAGACGAATGTAACTATATGTTTTATGTGCGATGAGAAACCAACTGTAAGCG
>BJCM01179063.1:0-12764 GCA_018326385.1 Flaveria bidentis
CACATTGATTCTCAATCTTTAAGATGAAATTCTTTAGAATCTCAGGAGTCTCATCCTTAGTTCTAAGGAAGAAAACCCAAGTGAATCTTGTAAAGTCATATGTGATCACTAAATAGTAAGAGGTCCTTCCTAGACTCATTACACTAGTGGGGCCAAAGAAATCCATATGTAACAAGTGTAGGGGAGTAGTGATGGAGTTTCTTTCCTTTGGTTTGTGAGATACCTTGTGTTGCTTCCCTTTTAGGCATGCGACACAATGCTCATCACTTGTAAACTCTTTCTTTGGCATTCTAGTTACCAAATCATTCTTAATTAGCTTATTCATGTTCTTAAAGTTTGCATGGCACATTCTTTTATGCCAGAGAAAAAACTCATCACTATTTGCTCTGGATAGAAAGCATGAAACTTCTCATGAGGGAGATATTTCTTGCAAATCTATCTTGTACATGTTCCCTTTTCTAGGGGCTCTAAGCAGAATATGCTCATGAGGAATGACCACCCCGGGCTTGAGAATAATGCACTCATGCTCAGTAAAGAGCATGTTATGACTCCGATCACAAAATTAAGATACACTCAAAAGATTGTATACAAGCTCCTTGACAAAGTTTACCTTCTTAATGCTGAGCTTACTATTTATGACTTTGCCCCTTCCAAATATGTAACCTACTTCATCTCCTCTAAATACAACTGGCCCTCCATCAATTCTTTCAAAGTTTTGGAGTAGTGACCTATTGCCTATCATGTGCCTGGAACAACCACTATCAATGATCCAGACATTCTTATTTGGAAACTCAAGCCTTATTGGTCTTGGGCTCATCAAAAGAAGTTTAAGGTAATAGAACAGTAAAGATCCTATAGTTGTGATTTGAGGATCTTTTGCTGATGTTGATGGAGAACTTTCAGTCCTTTGGTCTTTCTTTGTCTTCCACACCATCTTTGGAAGTTTTGACTTGACCTTCAATACTTTGGAAGTTTTGATAACTTCAAAAGCTTTGATGACTGGACCTTTGGAAAATCTTGCTAGCACTACAACAGGCTTTAGTGCTTCAGAAATATTCCTTTCTTTCGAGACCAAAGTTTCTTCCGAAGACAATTTTCCACTTGCATTCTTCTTTATTTTGGAGCTTTCGAAGGAAACATATTTTCCTTCCGAAGCTTGCTTCTTCTTGAAACTCTTAGAAGTCTCTTTCTTTATCATGTGGCGAGTGCATTTAGGATTGTAAGGACAATCCTTAGCAAGATGAGAGGATCTCTCACACATGACACATTCCATCTTCTTTTTCCTAAGAGCCTTCTTTTATGAACAAGGCTGAACTTGATCACTTTCCTTCCCACCTTCATCTTTGCAGATGTTGAGATAATTCTTTTAGGGTGAGAAATGCACTTAGAGCTGGATGGTTAGGCTATGTAGCAGTGGTACACAACTAATCAGCCTTCTTCTTGATGCTGTGATGATTTGAACATGAACCATAACTCTTAGTACTAGAATTCAAGTTGATGTATTCATTCTTACCACTTCAAACCCTACAAAGATAAAGACTTGTTTTTGCTTAGAGTCAAAAGTGGCCTTGATCTCTTGAGCCTTCTTTGCTTTTCTCTTGGTCTTTCTGATCAAATTCTTTCTCATGGACTTGGTCATCATAGACTTCTTACTCTCCTAAGAAGGATAGTGTCCCTTCTTAGAATCCTCTTCTTCACTCTTCTCAGAGGCATTCTCCACTATCACTTTTTCATCCTCTTCAGGCAAGGGGTCTATGAGTGGAAGCTCATCTTCACAAGTTCCATACCTAGGAGATCTTATAGACAAAATTCTGTGTGGAGGAACTATCTCACTAGATCCCAGTCCCTGCTTATTCTGATAACAAACTTTTGCATGTAAGGATGATGATATAATGTTCTTGAAGGTCTCTTCTTCAAGAACACATTTTTCTGTGTTGACTTTGCTGATCACAAGCTCAGCCTGACATTCAGTCAACTTGGCTACGAGATCTTTGATATGAGTTCTGTAGTTGGTGCGTTCATGTTTAAGAACTGAAATGGTTTTCTCTAAGTCCTCTATTTTCAATTTATAATCATTTTCAGATCTTTTGAAATCAAATTTTAAGATATTTAAGGACTCAAGATCAGATCTCATCTCTAAGTTGTAGGACCTGAATCTATTAACTTTAGTAACACATTCAGGTGTATAGAGATGTTCCAATACCTTTGCTTCATCATGGTCAACAATCAGTGCTTGGTTTGGAGATACATAGTCCACCTAAAAACTACAGTCAAAGCCTCCTTCTTCAATAACAACTGCAGCTTGCTGCTTTGGCTTCTCATTCAGGGTGACTTTCTCAGTGTAGTTTGGTCTGGTTTGTGCTCTGCCACCATTTGTTCTTGGTGCCTTGAACTCCCTTGCAAAGTGGCCCATTTGATTACAGTTGTAACACTTGACTTTGCTTTTATCCGGCCTAAACTTTCCACTGGAGTTACCAGATGAACCTTGCATGTTCATCTCCATCTGGTATCCCTTGAGAATACCATAGAACTCAGTCAAAGTGAGAGTCTTAAGGTTCTCAGTCCTCTTGATAAAAACACAATAATGTGTCCATTGCCTAGGAAAAGAGGACATAAACTTCCTTACAATGTCCTTGTTTTCAAGAGTCACTCCAACATCCATTAGAGTGTCCACAATCTTAACATACTCGAAGTATTATTGAGTCATGGTTTCACCTGTTTTAAAGGTGAAGTTTTTAAACTGCTACTTCAGGAGATCCTTCTTGTTCTCCTTGGCTTCTGTAGAACCCTCATACATTAGTTTCAATGCATCCCACAGCTACTTAGCTATTTTGCAATTCTTGACACCTCTATATACATAGTTTGGAAGAGCAATCTAAAGGGCTGTCATGGCTTTCTGATCAATTTCTACTCTCTTTCTATCTTTACCAGAGTAGTCAGCCACAACCTTTGGAATCATACCACCTCCAGTAGCTGAAGAGGTGCTTGGTATGTAAGATCATGAGACAACAGGTTCCTATATCCTGGAGTCTCGAGTCTTGATGAAACCTTCCATTCTTTGGCACCAAGTGTTAAAGTCTTCAAGAGCGATCAGTGGGGACTTTGTCATGGTTCTAGTTTCCATATCAGCTTTAGTGATAGCTGCCATTTGAGATTTTAAGTATTTTGTGTGTGTGAGGGATCTTAAGAGGGCGAGATCTTATAATCAAGAGCCTGGAATGCTCTGATACCAATTGCATGACCTTTTAAGGTGGTTGGTCACTTACAACATAACACACAATGAGAAGAGTTGATTTAGAACACTTAGCAGATTAATGGGGAACTAGAAACCAGTTACAATGATACTAAGAAATACAAGTAATAAAGAGATAGAACAAGAACAAATAACACAAGTGTTTTGGTTTTCAAGAATGTTGTATATTGCTCTCTAGTTCCTTACAAGTGTTACAAAGAATAAGGAAAGATACAAGGGACCAGAGATACTTTATACTACATCCTGTAGGTGGCCATACTTTGAAGGCCAGCTGGATACATGATCTAGACAACAACAAAATCAATGTATAGTCAAAAGGCAGATTGCCTTTTGATTTGTGACTATGACATGCCATAGCTCACATCCTAATATATTACAAAAAGGATAAAAGTACATAAAGTAGAAAGAAACATACTCAAGACCTCAATGTATAGTTTACCAAAAGCATGAACCTTTCACCAACTTGTGAAAGTTGGCGAGTCAAACATTATCGCAACGAAAAGGTGGTCCAGCTTTATGGTAAAGTCACATTAGACAAAGTATGTACTCAAAAGTCTTCGGAAGAAATCTCTCTTTATAAACTAGCTCCGGAATACTTTGTCTCTGAAGCTTTGGAAGAATTCATTTTTGGCTTCGGAAGATATTGGTTTTGGGTTCGGAAGATTTCATACTTAGAATGTTTTCTAATGCGGAAAGTGAAACTTCCGAAACATTCTATTTCAGCACTTTGTGCATGCATGCAGGAAAGACTGTTTGGATGTTTTGGGTTGCATCAACCATATATGGAACCTTACACTGTGTCACACGAGCTCATCAGGGCCAGGTCTCTGTCTGTGACAATAATGTGGGGCTCCACACACCCGTTGAGCATATCTCTGATCCGCTCCAATACCCATGTGAAGTTGTCATGTCGTTCGCTCGATATAAATACGTGCATAGTACAAAACGACTGTGACGTCAACGTAACGCCAATAACCTAAACAAACGGAATGTTGTACATGTCGGTCTTGTACGTCGTGTCTATCAATATTACGTTCGGGAATGCGCGCCACATTTTGGACGAGGTAGGATGACAAAAGAAAACATCTTCCACGGCCTTAGTTGCTGGATTCTTCCATGTTTCATACACGAACTCTTTAGATTCAAGAAGGGTTTCAAATTCCTGCATTAGTGTCGTGCCTTTTTTCCCCTCAGTCCTAAACTTCAATATCAGATTGTATATGTCTTGAACAACACAAGTGTTGTCGGAAAACTACTCCCTTATGGTAGAATAGATGTGTCGTGGCCACACATTCTGCGTGTGTAACTTCTCGACATGATCAATTTCTTCAGCGGTCATCTTCCTAAGATACGTGTGGCCTTCCTCGTACACGACATGATCGTGATTGTGCGTCTCGTTTCTCACCTCCAATATCTAACTATCACTCTTTCCCAGTACTTCGCAAGGAGTTTAAAGGGGCATCCTTTCTTTATGAACCCAGTACGCCTACTTGTGCCAGTGAATTTAGGTTCACCGCTACGATTGCATAAAAGTTCCACATCCTTTTTCTGTGACCAACCTACCATAATGACACACCCATGCTTGTGTCCCCTCATTTAAGCCCACTTCTCCAAGTCGTCACGAGAATCAAAATGCTGAAAAAGTTATAAAGCATGGCATATGTTAGTCCATTTGATCGTTTTACAGTGCAAATGAGATGAAGAATCGTTCAATATCAAATTACAAACCAAACAAGAAGAACATAGAAGTTTGAATATAATAACAACTCATTCAATATAAGACAATGAATATCATAGCATTCAATAACATTCAAAGCATAATGATATTTCTGTGTAAAAACTGCTTGAAATGGTAACTTGCAACAAGGATTAACGATTAGGGTTTTGCAAGCTTACCCCACAATGAAAAAGATCAAATCTATATATAGCAGTCTTAGTTTCACTGATAGCGAAAGTATACTGCCGAAACTATAGTTTTGCCCGACAGAAACAACAGTTTCGCCGGGTGAACTAAAACAACTGACTATGAGAGAAACTATAGTTTCGCTGGACCACAAAACTAAGCAAAATAAACAACATATAAAAGTAATCTAACATTAAACCTATTACAAAGTAATATAAACAAAATCTAATCTAAAGTGATTCCAACCTATACTTGATCTTCAGTACTCCCCCTAGGTTGGATCTCACCGCCTTCAGTTCTCTTGATATGTCTGACCAACTCCAATCTCTCCTGCTGCATCTGATGTGTCTTTATCTGCTCTTTCAACAACATCCTCGGGGGCTTCAACACATGATTCTCCATGGTCTCTTCCTGCTTCACGAACCCCTTCGGGATGAGCACTTGCTTTCCCAAACTGCCTGGCCAAATCCTGTATATCCATGTTTAGATCATCTTTGGCTCTTACTCTCTCTGCTAGTCTCTTCACCTATGCTCTCACACCTCTGATTTTATTTGCCACAGTCATAAACAGACTGGCATCCTTCCTCGTTTCCTCACCTGCACCTACTTTGATATGATTCTCGCACAGAACCAGCAGGTCTTCATCACAGAAACTAAAAAGTTCCATTGGATCAAAAACTTTGAACTCAACACCATTCTTCACTCTGATGATTGCCTCCCCCGTATTGTTCTCATAAAACCACTTTTCAAAATTCTTTAGTTGTTGGGGGAGGGCGTCTGCCAATCTGACCCTATTCACGGTCCTTGGGGGTTTCACCCATAGTATAATCTTTCCCTTGCCGGTCTCCCAATCCTTGTCTCTCTTTGAGCATTTCCTCTCAGCCTTCATGTATCCAAAAGACTCAAAATTGTCATTTAGGCCATTCCGAATCTCTTTCTCCAAAAGAGAGGCTCGTTCACTCAGATTTGCATTTAGTAATAGCAGAGCCGCCAGCTGCCTTAGATCCCATTTAGGCAAGGTCTTGAAAGCCTTCCTCTTATTCATGTAGCTAATTCCACCCTCTCTCCTCTTTATCATGAACATTTTGAGGCCGGGGTTATAGCACCAACTTATAATCCGCTTGTCAGCCTCCTTCTTACTCAACCCTTCCATGTGTTGGAAAAGGGGAGTTAGTTCTTCTGGCACTTTTTCTTTAACAAACCACTCAGCTTTTTCCATCTCAAATACATCTTCATCAAGCTCTCCCTTCTTGGCTACATATATCAATGGCCTCTCATCAACTTCATAGAATTTTGGTTCAGAATCATAGTCTACTAATTGTTCATCATCCTCTTCTTCATCAACTAGTCCCTTTCCTTTCTCACCATCTCTGTCAACCGACTTCTCCTTCACCACTTCTTCTCCAACCAGATCCTTTTCAACATCAAATTCCATGTTTATAAACCCAGCCTCTAGAATTTCCTCCTCATTTCCCTTCCTGCATCTTCATTTCTTACTTCACAATCTTTAACACCGGCAGTTGCTGCGCTAGATGTGCCCTCTCCTGCCCTAGATGAAGTACCCATGTTCAGGAATAGGCATTTTGAAGTATTAGTCAAATCATCTAACTCAGATTGAGTTAGTTGACTAGGCAGGCCAACATCAAATTTTAGTTAGGCAATCTCCTCAAACAACTTCTTCAGCAGACAATTTTGATCAACAAGCATCTTCTTCATTCCCTCTATCACCTCATCTTTTTGCTTCTCCTGTATCTCTTGGTTGGTGAGCTTCATATTTATCATACTCAATTCATTTGCCAGAGAACTGTTAAGATTACGAATCATATCTTCATCTCAGTTTCCTCTTTCTTCCTTCCTTGGAGTGCTAGTGAATGTTTGATGTCTCTGTTTAGTTCTTCTCTCTGATTCTGCTGTATCAGCTTTCTTCTTCGATCTCTTCTCCATTTCTATCCTTATCCCTTCAGCTCTTTCATTTACTTCTTCTTCAAAATCATAATCTTTCTCTTTGACATATCTCTTTCTCTTTTTGGTTGCATCAGACTGTTGTGCTCTGGTTTCTTCAGCTCGTTTGTTCTCTGACTCATCCACCCTTCTAATGTAGTTCCAACTCTCCAGTGGGTACATGTTTTCCCAGAGATGGGTGATATTCCCACTAAAGTCATGGTGGATAGCACAACAGTCTGCAAAGATACGTGGGTTCATCTGCACCAACCTTTTCACCTCCCTGTGTCTCGGTACATTTGGAATTAGGTCATCGAAGATCATCTAAAGAAATCGAGGATACAATAGCCACTTATCCTTCTTCAGGGCCATCACATTCTCTGCCATGCAAGCAAATGTCAGTCTAGCTATGTTTACCTTCTCTCCTTTGCAGCACAACACCATAGCTTTTTCCCAGTCAATGTTTAGCCCGTCTGATCCACCTTTACGGTGATCTAGACACATGATGAAGACGTGAGAAATGAATCTCCATTCCTTGGAGAGAAATGACTTCTTGATCTCCTTTTGGGAACCAAATTCTGGCCCCTCATAACCCATGATCCTGATTGATTTGAACACCTCTGTATCAGACATAGAAACCTCTTTACCAGAATCCTCCTCTAGCCTCAGAATCCTTGAAACTGTCTCTGCAGTAATAGTCACCTCATGCTCTAAGACTTTGGCAGTAATTCTTTGAGTATTCCCTCTTGTATCATATTTAGCAGATCTCCAGAAATCTCTGATGTGAAGATCATATATGGTGGTGAATGAGAAATAGCATAAGCTACAGGAGATCTTTGCAGCCACCGAATACAGTCTCTAAACCTGGCAGCTTTAGGATGTATATCATCCAGAATAGCAGTGATGTTGTTTCTCTTATTGAACTTTAGATTTGCCATTCAAACCTGAGATACAAATCAAATGAATTACATTATAATAAAGTATTAAGTATGAATACATAAAAATAAGAAAAGAATAAAGAATATAATAAAAAAATAAAATAAAAATAAAATAATAAATTCGCTAGTCAAAAATATAGTTTCGCATGGTGAGATTTAGTTTTGGCAGGCGAAATTATAGTTTCGCTAGCAAGAGCACACTAGTTTCGGCACTGCGAAACTAAAAATTAGTCAGCGAAACTGTTAAGTTCGCACGAACAACATAACCTTACAATTTCGCTGAGGAATCAAGAACTTTCGTTCAGTTTTGCTGGACTATCGGTAGTTTCGCTGGAAGAACAACGAAGGTACCGAAGAGTCTCGATTAAGTATACCCACAATGTGATATTATAAACAAGATTAAATGATGGTCCTGAGTTCGAGACTCACTTGCGAACTTGAATCAACAATCAATCAGTATCAAAAACTAAGAATCACAAAAAACATAAGATAGGGTCACGGAATAGCCCTAAGGAACATCACAGGTCGATAGTGCGAAAGTGAGAGATTAATTTCACAAAATGATCTAAATTACAAATAGTTTCGTAGCAAGCGAAACTATAGTTTCGCCAGACGAATCTATAGTTCGCTAAGCGAAGCTACAGTTTTGTAAGATGAAACTCAGATTAAAAAGACATCACACAGGATGAGAATGCTGAGCGAAATTGCAATTTCGTCTAGCGAAACAAATAGCAAAAGTATAGTTTCGCCGAATTTTTTTTAATAAGACAATAAAAACTGAGATCTAAATCGATTAGAGATCACATCCTCAAGATATGTGTTTGCACAGAGATGAATTTAATCATTGACTAGCAATGAGATCATATCGATAGCTGAATCTGATCACAATTTGTAAAGGAACTCTTGAAATTCAGAAACATATCAATAACGATTGCTGATATATTTGTCCACTTAATCCCATGCCTTATCTTTTTCAACAAACAACATATGATTCGTTAAGGTTCGATTAATTACATTAGAATGCCAGGACCCCTCAAACATTTGGCAAAAACCCTCACCCAACCTTAGGATTTCTTGAATTTGTTACGATCTTTATAGAACAAGACTTGTGCATTAGTGTGCAAATGATTATCGATAGAGTATTGCCTTATGTAATGAATTCATCATTTAGATGAATTGACACAACTTAGATCAAGATGGTGAGAGCTCTAGGTCTATACTCATGTATAACAAAGGAGATGACCATTTGATTAAGTGCCGATGAGAGCTCAAGGTCAGTACTACCCTACAGCAGAGGAGATCATCACTCCAGGTCAGTACTACCGTACAGCAGAGGAGATTAGCACAAGTACAAGACACATAAATATATAGGACATGATTCAAAGATCTCGCTCATGAGATTAGTATCATGGTGGGTGAAAGATCAATTCTCAATCCATTTTTTGTCGGGACTCAATTTTCATGCAGGCCAAAACGATCGCGTAAATCCAGACATCTTTAAGCATATATTTTTATTTAAATCATATTGCTGCTGTATACTTTATTCTTCAGGCTGAGTCTACCAAGCATATCATTGAAAGAGTCTATTTAATTTACTTTTATATGCAATAATAAAACTTTAAATCATAAAGCAGCACCAGTTACTATCATTTCTCATTTTAAATACCAGTCATGCATAAATGAGCATATCCGGAAGATATAAGATCATTTCTCGTCATTTCAAATTCAAAACCCAGTTTAATTTTATGTAAATTATATACACTCCCCCAAAATTTTATTTTAAGAAGAAAATATCTTAAGATTATTATTTTTATTTGTATTTTATTTATTTTTTTAAAAGAATTTTTTATAAAAGAAAAGAAAAGAGGTTTAAAAGGATATTAACCCTAGCATAGAGATCAATTCATAAAAGCAAGATTTATCAAAAGTTTTTGTGAAAAGATCTGCCTTTTGATTTTTAATGTCAATGGGAATAATATCGATGAAACCCTTTTCCTTTGCATCACGAATTGCATGAATCCGTGTTTCGATGTGCTTGGTTCGAGAATGATGAATAGGATTTTTAGCGATCCTGATGGTTGTTTCGTTGTCATAAAACAATGGCGTGTGGAGAAAATTGATTCAATAGTCAATCATCTGGTGTTGTATCCAAAGGACTTGGGAACAACAACTAGAGGCAACAATGTATTCTGCTTCCCATGTAGAAAGGGAAATAATGGTATGTTTTGCTCTGCCATCACACCAGATAGTTGCCCAGGTATTGACACCCCCAGTCACCGATTTTCTATTTAACCTGCAACCATTAGAATCACTGTCAGAATAAGCATGTAAATCAAAATTCCCACCATATGGATACCAAAGACCTAAACGAGAGGTATATTTGAGATAACGAAAAATTCTCTTGACAACCTTCTCATGAGACTCTTTTAGGGCCGACTGATATCGAGCACAATATCCTACAACAAAAGTGATATCAGGATGACTTGCTGTAAGATACATGAGGGAACCGATCATAGATCTATAGAGATGAGGATCAACAAATTTCCCGTTCTCATCAGGAGTGAGACACGTCTGAGCAGTAAAGGGAGTCATTTCAGGAGATGTGTCATCCATCTTGAATTTCTTCAAAATTTCTTTAACATACTTTTCCTAATGAATAAGAATGCCTTTAGGCTTTTGTTATACTTGTAATCCAAGAAAAAGCACATTTCTCCCATCATACTCATTTCAAACCGATTACGCATCACTTCTTCGAAATCCCGACATAACTGTGAATTAGTGGAACCAAAAATAATATCGTCGACATAAACTTGGACAAACAACATTTCACCATTCACTTCTTACTTGAAAAGAGTCATATCGATGGTGCCATGAGAGAAACCATTGCTTAAGAGTTACTGGTTCAAGGTCTCATACCAGATCCTAGGTGCTTGATGAAGGCCATACAGAGACTTGTCAAGCTTAAAGACTTTATCGGGAAAGTTAGGATCCTCAAACCTGGTAACTGACACACATATATCTCCTCATTAATGTCTCCGTAAAGGAAAGCACACTTGACATCCATTTGATAGACCTTGAACTGTTTATTAGCAGCATGAGCAAGAAAAATTCTCATTGCTTCAAAACAGGCGACAGGAGCGAAGACTTCAGTATAGTCAATCCCTTCTTCTTGAGCGAATCCTTGCACAACCAGTCTAGACTTGTTACGCACCACAACACCACGATCATCAGGTTTGTTCTTAAACACCTATTTTGTACCAATTGGGCATTTGTTGGGAGGCAGGTCAACCAAAGTCCAAACTTTGAGCTTTTTGAATTGTTTAAGCTCCAATTGCATTGATTCCACCCAACATGGGTCCTATAGAGCGACATGCATATTTTTTGGGACAATTTGAGAGATGAAGCAAGAGAAGAGGCAGATACTAATCAAAACAGATTGATTCCTTGTCCGTACACCATCAGTGATAGATCCAATAACGTTATCATGAGGATGATCTTTCAAAGTTTTGAAGTCTATGTATAAAGGGAAGATGTTTGGAGAAGTTTTGCTCACAGATTGTGAATGATTAGATGAGGGTGAGAGAGATGGAACAAGCTATGGTGGGATAGATGTATCTGATGAAGGAAGAGATGTTGGTGGTTGAATAGATATTGATGATGTAGAAACATGTGTTGGTGACATATCAAGTGATGGAGAAGATGATCCAACTTTAGCTGAAGTGGCATCATTTGCTGAAGAGGTCGAATGGGTAGGAGATGGGGTTGAGGAAATAATATTTGTTTAAACATTTGGATTGAACGCATCATCGTCGAAAACTGGAAGATTAAAAGAATTAAACACAGTATCAGAGTCAACGAACCATGCTGGTTCAGATTGAACATCAGAAGAGTTAGACTCCTGCCAATCAACATAGAACGACTCTTGAACGATACGTGTTCTCTTGTTATATACTCGATAGGCCTTTTGAGAAGAAGAGTAACCGACAAAGTAACACTCGTCAGACATGACACCGAACTTTGTCTTTTGTGATTGAGTATTTAGAAGAGTGCAAGAACAACCAAATGGCCGAAAGAAGTCAATTAAAGATTTCCTTTTATGAAAAAGTTCATAAGGAGTCTTCATCTTGTCCTTGACAATCAACACCCGATTTAGAACATATGAAGCCCAATTTACCGCTTCAGCCCAAAAGATAATGGGTAATGAAGATTCTATCAACATTGTACGGGCGGCTTCAATGAGAGAGCGATTCTTTCGTTCAGCTACACCATTCTATTGAGGTGTCCTTGCAACACTAAACTGTCTCACAATTCCCTTTTGAGCACATAACAAATCAAGAATCTGATTTTTGAATTCAGTACCGTTATCACTTCTCAGGGCCAGAACCTTTCTCTTACTAATAGTCTCGATTGAAAGTATTAACTTCTGCAATTCCTCAGCAACCTCTCCCTTCTGAGCAAGAAATCTTACCCATGAATATCTTGAGAAATCATCTGTAACAACAAGACAAAAGGATTTTTTAGCAATTTATTTAACGCTGATTGGGCCAAACAAATTAGTATGTAACAACTTGAGAGGACAAGTTATGCCATTTTGAAGTTTGGGCTTATGTGGTTTTTTATGTTGTTTGCCCTTGGCACAAGCCATACATTTTTCGTTTACAGAGAAATCTTTTGAAGGAAGTCCTCTAACAAGATTGTTTTTGACTAATTTGTTTATTATTTTAAAATT
>BJCM01179086.1:0-20856 GCA_018326385.1 Flaveria bidentis
TGTCCCAATCGCATCTCTTAGTCGCACGGCTGGTCCATTAGCATGGCTCAGTCGTACGACTAAGTCTCATTCACATATGCTCCTGCGAATGACCCAGTTTCATGTGTTTACAACATATCAGGTGTATTACATTAAGCCTAGACTATTCGACAAGCGACAGACACACTATATATGACATATATGCTCCAACATTTACCACGTGACCTAAGAATTGAACTTCGCGCAACCAGAACGCGCACTTGGAGAATTTGGCATGCAACTTCTCCCTTCTTAATGTCTCCAACACCTCTCGAATATGACCAACATGCTCTTCTTCGCTCTTCGAGTAGATCAGGATATCATCAATGAACACAATCACTGATCTATCCAACATCAGCCGGCACACTCGATTCATCAAATCCATAAAGGCAGCTGGTGTGTTAGTTAGACCAAAAGACATAACGAGGAACTTGTAGTGTCCATAACGCGTACGGAAAGCTGTTTTAGGAATGTCTTGTTCCTTCACCTTCAATTGATGATAGCCAGACCGTAGGTCTATTCTCGAGAACCAACTGGTACCTTGGAGCTGGTCAAACAAGTCATCAATCCTTGATAACGGGTACCGATTCTTCACCGTCAACTTGTTCAGCTCTCGGTAGTCGATTCGCATTCGCATAATTCCGTCCTTTTTCTTTACAAACAATACCAGAGCACCCCACGGGGAGATACTCGGTCGAATGAATCCCTTATCCATCAACTCCTGCAATTGGCTCATGAGTTCCTTCATCTCAGTCGGAGCTAATCGATACGGTGCTTTGGCAACGGGTTGAGCACCGGGTATCAAATCAATTTGGAACTCAACCTCACGATCCGGTGGCACGCCGGGTAAGTCTTCCGGGAATACGTCCGGAAAGTCACACACCACTGGTACCTCAGATAATTGTTAGTAATACTTCTCTTCTCTTCTTTATTACTCTTTCACTTTATTATTAGTAATACTTTACGTTACGATAATAAACACACCACGTAAAGTCACCTACTAATAATAATAATAATAATAATAATAATAATAATAATAATAATAATAATAATAAAGAATGATTATGAGACAATCATAATAATGCATGAAACCCATCATTAATAAGCCCTAGTCAAACCTCGGTCAAAACCCTAAAAGCACAGACTCCCAAAAATTCTGTAATAAATTCTAAGTGTTAGGCGCTTTGACATTATTTGTGCGCATGGGCCCTGTTTGGGCGTTTTGTCATTATGCAGACGCATCAGCCAACACTTAACCATTTCCACACTTAGGCGCATGAGCTATTTCAGGCGCATGGATACTATTTGGGCGTATGGTCCATTCGGACGCATGGTCACTTAGGCGTATGGACACTTAGGCGCATGGACACCTAGACACATGGGCACTATTGGGGCGCATGGCACTACACTTAGTCGTCTGCTTACAAATTCTAGGCGCATGGACCACTGTTCAGGCGCATGAGTTACACTTAACATATCTAAGGCAATTCCAGGCGTATGGGCCTTATTTAGGCGCATGAACTCTCTGCTTAACATGTTTCTAGGATATTTTTGAACCCAAACATCAAGCCTAATTGTTATAAGCTTACCAAATATATTCTAAGCATGAACAACTTATAAGCATTTAAGAAACATCATCGACATGCTTAATACATACGGGTATACATACAAAAACATTGTAAAATCGTTTAAATACATTTTCAGCCCCAAGAAGAGTTTAAAACAAGTAAAACCAGGGTCTAGAAACTCACCTGGTGCAACTTTAGGTGTATCTTCCTTCTAACCCGTATGCAAGTGAGTTCAAACACCTAAGAACCCACCAAACACACACACAAACACATGAGCACATAAGCATATAACCGAGACAAAACCCAACATGAACACTTAAAAATCCCAAATTCTTACCTTGAATTCAATCCTCTTCTTCTTCTTCTTCAAAACCTAAGTTTTTGCTCTCTCTCTCTCTAATCCGGATGAAAAAGTGATGTGAAAAGAGGGTGGGCGGCCATGCCCACCTTTACACCAACTTTTCAAAGATTTTGTCCTTTTGGACACTTTTAGTCCCTCTACTTGGGCTTTATTGCTTTTCTTTCTTTTATTCTTCATTTCTTGTCTTTCTTTTAAAAATAATCGGGTGTTACATTTTACAACAATTATATACTGATGTGTTACACAATCCCCTCTGTTTCCCTGATTATCAGCTTCATAATGGGTTACTCTTGTTTCACGGTCGTTTGGTTATCCTAAATGATTAAGCCATTAAGCAACAACTGTTACATGAATTTCATGCATCTCCCTCCGGGGGCCATTCCAGAATTATACGTACTTTTCATCGTTTATCCTCCACCTTCTTCTGGAAACGGATGCGCCAGGATGTCAAGTCTTTTGTTAATAATTGCTCAGTTTGTCAGCAGGTAAAATCCTTTTCTCTGTCCCCTGCTGGCCTCCTCTAACCGCTTCCAATTCCTTCCTTGATTTTTGAACACATCGCTATGGATTTTATCACGGGACTTCCTATTTCGCATGGTTACTCGGTTATTTGGGTCATTTTTGACCATTTATCTAAATATGCTCACTTTGTGGCACTTCCGGTGTCATTTACTAGTATTTCAGTGGCTACCCAATTCGTGCAAGAATTCGTTCGACTACACGGTGTTCCAATTGACATTGTCACAGATCGTGACCCTCGTTTCTTGGCTGATTTTTGGAAAGAACTTCACTATTTACAAGGCACTATGTTATCCTTCAGTACCGCTTACCACCCCCAATCTAACGGATAAACCGAGAGCTTAAATAAATGTGTTGAGATGTATTTGAGGTGCTATGTGATGGATCGCCCTAAAGATTGGTTTAAGTTTCTCCCTTGGGTGGAATATTGGTACAATACTTCTTTCCAAACAACAGCCCAAATGACCCCCTTCGAGGTGGTTTATGGTCGGAAACCTCCCAATTTAACCCGTTACATACACGGTGCCACTTCTAACTCGTTGGTGGAGTCCCAACTTTTGGATCGTGATGAGGTTTTGGCCACTTTGAAAGCTAATTTGTTGCGCGCACAGTCCCGTATAAAATCATATGCTGACCAGCACCGCCGTGATGTGCAGTTTGATATTGGCGATTGGGTTTTCGTTAAACTCCAACCGTTTCGCCAACACTCCGTTCATCTCCAACGTCACTACAAACTGGGTCGCCGTTTCTTTGGGCCTTATCAATTTGTGGAACGCATCGGCCCGGTGGCTTATAAGCTTCAATTGCCTCTCGAAGCTTGCATCCATAATGTCTTCCATGTTTCCATGCTGAGGAAGTGTACGGGTACTCCGGTTCAACAGATTACTCCGTTACATTTGGTGGACTCCTCGTCCACCATTGCCTTGCAACCGGCTCATATTCTAGATAACCATACCTTGCTTCGGGGTTCTTCCTCGGTTCCACAATCTTTGATTCAATGGGAGTGGCTATCGGCTTCGGAGGCTACCTGGGAAGATAACTCTATGCTCCAGAAGTCTTTTCCAGCCTTTAGCCTTGAGGACATGGCTATTTTTAAAGGGGGAGGTAATGTTGTGAGTAAAATGCATGAAGATCCAACTGGGACCAACCCAACACCAAAACCCAACCCAGATAACAAAATCCCAATCAAAGAAAGAAGAATCCAACGAGTGAAAAATATCTCTGCAAAAATGAAGGACTATAAGTTGACATAGAAGAATAGTGCAGGGTATTTTAAATTCATTAGTTATTCTTTTATAGAGTCATGAGGTGAGCATGAGTGGGGCATGTTGATTGTTAGAAAAAGTTTATTAGATTTCTCTTCTCATCCATTCTTCTGTAACATCTCATCTCCAATTCTAGCAATACAATTGATCCTATTCTATCCATTTCTAATTATCGTTTGATTAAATTGATATAATCACACAACATAATTTCTTACATAACCATTGGGTATATTACATTTGAAAAACAACAACTTTGCTGTGATAAACTGCAGGTATACAATTGTGTTTGTTTCAGATGCCCCAATATTGCAAGGGTACCCCTCAAGGCTTCATCTTTTCTCCTAACGACTCTTTATTTTCTTAAGTTAAAGTATCACATTTCTTTGATTATATTTCTGTTGGCAATTTCGAATAACAGCTTGCCGAGCAAGGCTCAAAGTTGGTTTCTTATAGATAAAGGATTATCTAAAGACTCCTAATGTGATAAGATTAGGTTGTTAGGATATATCTTAATCCTATTGTTTAGTAATCCTAGATATAGTCTAATAAGAGGAACGTAGTTCAAGTTTATGATTAGTCTATAAATACCATGCAGGGTATTCCATGTAAATCAAGTTTTGAGAAAGTTTCTTGATAATAAACATATTTTGGGTGTTAGCCAAGATCATTGTTTTTCTTGCTTTGTATATCGGTTTTGTTTTGAATTGGTATCAGAGCTAGTTCAAGAAATTCCATCCCTGTGTTTGTAATCAAAGCTACCATCACTTACAGGAGACACAAGACTACCATGGCAGAAGCATCGAAAAAGGAACAAACACCGAACCCGACGTCGTTCCAATGTCCAATGTTAACAAATACAAACTACACGATCTGGGTTATTCGCATGAAAGTCATACTCAACGTACATGGAGTATGGGAGGCGATTGAACCTGGATCCACCGACGCAAAGAAAAATAACACCGCGAAAGCGGTACTGTTTCAGTCAATTCTTGAAGATCTGATCTTGCATATTGGTGATCTAGACACAACTAAGAAGATGTGGGATGCGATCAAGTCCCGACATCTTGGGGCCGAACGGGTTAGGGAAGCTAGGCTTCAAACCCTCATGACCGAGTTTGAGATTTTGAAGATGAAGAAACCAGGAACCATTGACGAGTATGCATCGAAGCTCTCTAGAATAAAGTCTAAAGCTGCCTCCCTTGGAGAACCGATTGAAGAGAACAAACTTGTTAAGAAATTTCTTTGTAGTCTGCCAAAACGCTTCATCCACATCGTAGCATCACTCGAACAAGTTCTCGATCTTAAAAAAATTGGGTTTGAGGATGTTGTGGGTCGATTAAAGGCATACGAAGAAAGAACCCGAGATGAAGAACAATCAGAAAACCATGGTAAGTTGCTCCTCAACAAAACCGAGTATACAACTAATCGAAACCATGACTCTTATAGGGGACGAGGCCGTGGATCTCACTTGTATCGTGGAAGGGGACGAGGTAGAGACAATAGGCAAGATCGTTCGTATCGAGAAACATCAAGATACCATGATGATCAAAAGGATATGGGGAAAGGCCAACGGGATCTCTCTAAGATCAAGTGTTATAGGTGTGATAAAGAAGCAAACGGTGTGGATGCTACATTTTTTATGATGAAAGTCGTACAAGAGACTGTGTATTTAAATGAGCAAAAAGTCCTACCAAATATACTCAAAACCGATTCCGATGACAAGAATGTATGGTACCTCGATAATGGCGCAAGCAATCACATGACCGGTATGAAACACTTCTTTGCTGAACTCAATGAGAAAATAACCGGAAAAGTTAAATTCAGAGACAGTTCGTGTGTAACAATCAAAGGGAAAGGGTCCATCCTCTTTGAGGGCATCAAAGGAGAACAAAAATTACTAACCGAGATATATTATATCCCGGAACTCCAAAATAATATCTTGAGTCTTGGCAAGCAACCGAGTCGTGTTGTGAAGTCTTAATGAAAGATGATCTATTGATGATGTATGACAAAAGTGGAGTATTACTAATGAAGGTTAAGAGAAACAAAAGCCAACTTTACAAAGTTACTCTAAAAGTGGCAAACCCTATCTGCCTACAAGCAAGGATCAATGAAGAATCATGACTATGGCATGCTAGACTTGGACACCTAAATTTCCAAACCATGAAGGCGATGAAAGGCATGGTTATAGGTGTACCCAAGATTCACCATGAAAATAAATGGTGTGAATCATGCATGGTGGGAAAACAAACAAGAAAACCATTCCCAAGCAAGACATTGTTTAGAGCATCACGAGTACTTGAACTTGTGCATGGCGATCTATGTGGGCCTATCACATCGTCAACATTAACGGGTAACAAATACATTTTGGTTTTAATTGATGACTTATCACGTTTTATGTGGTCTTATCTGCTAAAGGACAAAAGTGGAGCATCCGAGGCAATCAAACAATTCAAAGCACTAGTGGAGAATAAAACTGGAACATTTATAAAGACCTTTCGGACTGATCGAGGCGGTGAGTTTACCTCACATGATTTGAATTAGTTTTGCGCGAAAGAAGGAATATCAAGGCAATTAACAACTCCGTACTCTCCACAACAAAACGGAGTTGTCGAACAAAGAAATCGAACTCTTATAGAGATGACCCGGAGTATTTTGAAAGCAATGAAAGTACCAAATTTTCTATGGGGAGAAGCGGTTCAGCACGCTACGTATCTAATTAATCGATCACCCACACGAGCACTTGTTGGAAAGACGCCTTATGAGATGTTTAAGAAAACGAAACCAAATCTTGAACATCTAAAGGTATTTGGGTGCATTGCGTATGCAAAATTTGACTCCCAATATTTAAAGAAGCTTGATGATAGATCAAGACCACTAGTGCACCTCGGAATCGAACCGGGAACTAAAGCATATAGATTATATGATCCATGCAACAAAAAAATTATCGTGAGTCGAGACGTAATCTTCAACGAACAAAAGGGGTGGAATTGGCAAAATTCATTAAATTCACAACAACAATATGAACCTGGAATGTTTTATGTTACATGGGGAAACATGGTTGACTATGGAGAAAGCGCTATACATGCAAACGAAGATAATACTGCAACAAACGAATCTCAAAATAATGACCAGCCCAAAGACCTTATGAATCCATCCGATGTTATGCCATACACAAATCAGAACAACCCCACTGGGCAAACAGGTTCTAGCACAAGCGGCCTACCCGGGCAGAACGAGTCCAACGAAGCAATCGAGCAACAACTTGTCTTTCCAGAACTAGAAGATGATACCACTCAAGCAAGTTTGAGACGTTCTTCACGGACGACTATGTTGCCGGTGAGGTATAATGATTATGAACTTAACCTTGGTCACGAAAAGTTACTTCTACTTTCGCATGATGAGCCAAGGAACTACGAAGAAGCAAAAACAAAACCGGAGTGGATAGAAGCTATGAATACCGAAATCAATGCAATCGAAAAGAACAAAACTTGGTACTTAACTGAGCTGCCAAGAGGAAGCAAAGTCATTGGTTTAAAGTGGGTCTTTAAGGTTAAAAGGAATGCTAATGGTTCGATAAATAGATATAAAGCACGCCTAGTGGCGAAAGGATACGTACAACAACCCGGGATCGATTTTGATGAAATATTTTCCCCGATGGCTCGAATAGAAACCATGCGACTGTTGATTGCCCTTGCAGCCAATCAAGGATGGGAAATTTACCATCTTGATATAAAAACGGCTTTCTTGAATGGTGACTTAAAGGAAGTCGTTTATGTTCAACAACCAGAGGGGTTTGAGAAATCTCAAGAAAGACACAAAGTTTATAGGTTAGAACGAAAAGCTCGATGGAATGTTACGAGCATTGAACTTTCATGGATGCATACGGGAACATTCGGTGTACCGAAAGATGGTTGGTAATAACATACTATTAATTGCAGTTTATGTCGATGATTTATTTGTAACAGGAGCTAATATGAACATGATCAATGAGTTTAAGAAGGATATGGCGGAGAGGTTCGAGATGTCAGACCTTGGAAAGCTCACTTATTACCTTGGCCTTAAAGTTTCACAAAGCAAAAATGAAATAAGAATCAAGCAGGAAGCTTATGCTTTGAAGATTTTAAAAGAAGCAGGCATGGATAAGTGCAACCCAACACATTTTCCCATGGATCCAAACGTAAAGTTAAGCAAAGGAGAAAAAGAAAAAAAATGTTGAAACAACTGAATATCGAAAGGTGGTTGGTTGCTTGAGATACTTGGTACAAACTCGACCCGATCTTGCCTACTATGTTAGGGTCGTAAGCCGATACATGCAAAGCCCAAAAGAATCACATGCAGCGGCAATCAAGCAAATACTTCGATACGTAAAACTAACAAGTAGTTATGGTATCAAGTATGTTCGAGGAGATAAGCCTAACTTAACTGGATTTTGTGATAGTAGTCACAACATTGATCAAGAAGATGGGAGAAGCACTATAGGTCACGTGTTCTTTTTTGGTTCTTCACAAATAACATGGTGTTCCCAAAAGCAAAGCACAATTGCTCTTTCATCATGTGAAGCTGAGTACATGGCGGCTAGCTCAGCCGCATGTCAAGCGGTGTGGCTTTGAGAACTTGTAAGTGAAGTGACTGGTAGACCAGCTCAAAAAGTATTGTTGCATATTGATAATACATCAACCATAGCTCTAGTGAAGAATCCGGTGTTTCACGGACGTACAAAACACATCAAAACTCGATACCATTACATAAGGGAGTGTGTTGAAGGAGAAGAAATCGAAGTCGTGCACATAAGCGGAAAGGAGCAGCGGGCCGACATCTTGACCAAAGCACTCGGTCAAATTAAGTTCAATGAAATGCGAGAATTACTAAAATTGCAGGACCTACCCTATACGATTCAGAAATTGGGAGGGTGAATACTGGCAATTTCGAATAACAGTTTGGCGAGCAAGGCTCAAAGTTGGTTGCTTATAGATAAAGGATTATCTAAAGACTCCTAATGTGATAAGATTGGGTTGTTAGGATATATCTTAATCCTATTGTTTAGTAATCCTAGATATAGTCTAATAAGATGAATGTAGTTCAAGTTTATGATTAGTCTATAAATACCATGCAGGGTATTCCATGTAAATCAAGTTTTGAGAAAGTTTCTTGATAATAAAAATATTTTGGGTGTTAGCCAAGATCATTGTTTTTCTTGCTTTGTATACCGGTTTTGTTTTGAATTTCATGATACCAACGCGCATATATATGACCGGTTATCATGTTTCTTGATCTGGGAATTGAACTAGAGAAGCCTTTTTAATATCTGTGATATGGATTTTGCTTAGTAATTGAGTGTGAGTAATCAAGATTCTTGAATTCACAAGATACAAATCTTTCTCAAAATTATATTTTTTTGTAGTGTTTGATGAACAGTTTCTTGATGTTACATTAGATTTTCTTGATTTAGTTGTTGAATTGTTAGATATATATGTGGATACATGTGGGTGAATGTTGGTTATCTTGGATCTTGTAATCAAGTGAAATATTATTGTGGTCCTTATGACTCATATTCCACTGTATAAGCAAGGAGTGCAGAGACCTGCAGGTCTGACAATAGAAAAAAAATGTTATTTTGATGCATTATTGAAAAGAGAAAACTGTCATGGTAGTAATACTATTAATAAATCTTGGATCTTTCAGTGATTCATAAGCCATTTTGACCCTTGAGCTTTCAGGTTGAGGAGTTCTTCTGTTGATTGTTCTAAGAGTCAACCATTTTTCAATTCTTACAGACTTTTAGAGGAAAATGGTTTTTAGCAATAACGATAATGCTTTGAAAAACGTATTAGCTAATGAAGAGACGAGGCAAGCGTCCGCCCAATTTGGCTTTGGTTTTGTCTGTTATGCTCAAAACTGACAACATTGATAGTGCCTAGTCTATTATCTTATAACCGCACCCATAACACATGTCACACATTTGTCGAATCTCATTGTTTCGTCCACATCAAAGATACTAGCATCAAAATGGATGTATTGATATCGCCTCAAATACCATCAATGTGTTTCAAACGCATTGATTGTGAATGTGAGAAATCCTTCAAAGCTAAAAGTATTCAAATGAGAAAAATTCCACCACAGGTGACCTCTTGAAAACTTCTCACTCGAATAACCAAAAATAAATCCATAAGCTCCTAGTAAGCAAAAGCAGAAAATTTTAATTGTTATACAGAACGGGTGTTATAACGCCAATAATTTATAGTTTAAGTGGTCGAAGTGGCCTTAGAACAATGGATTAAAGGTGTAGAATAGTTAGTGTTGTGGTACAAAGGGTTTTAAGAAAAGGCTAATATCATGAGTATTGTTATATATAAGATCAAATGATTATTAAACAAGAAACTTATAATCTGCAAGTTCATATATGCTGTCAATTTAGCTTCAACTTTTGTTTTGGAGTTATTGTCAGCCACTTGAAGTAAAGCTTCACGTGTGTTTAAATTTGGAATCTTATGGCTTAAACAATTTCAACACAACTCAGTGAACTCACCATAAGGCCCAACTTTCATTTAATAACTAATATCTATATGTATGTGTGGAGAGAGGATAAATAATTATATACACATGTGTGAGTTGCTTACACTCAAGAATGTTTATGTGGGTTAAGTGTGATTACAAAATTTTTGCTACTACAATAGTAATCTAGTTTCATGTAGCCATGGATCTATACTCTAAAGCTCCTTCAAGAAAGTGATAGTATAAGCTATATTTGGTTAACTCTTTTAAAGACTGCAAATTTGGATCAGAGTTGTGAAGGATTTTTTTATTTTATTTTATACATTTTCTTGTCATCTTCAACTTTTTAAACTTGTTTATTTTCTATCATAGTTGATTATTTTTGTTACAAAAGCTGCTAGAAGTGGCAGACCTTCTAATTATGTTACACATTGCGCAATCTCGGTGTTTCTCTCCAAAAACGATGTTTAGAGTGTAGAAGTAATAAAGTAGACGGGTCAGAAGGGTTGAGTAATAAGTCAAGATGGATTGAAATAAAACATATAACTTTTGCGTGTGGGGTGGGTCGAGCTAGGTTTGGATGACCTTTCAACATGTTTTGGCTTCATTTTATAAAAAAATAACTTTACTAATGCATTATTATTTTTATTATTGTGTAAATTTCATATTTGGTACCTGAGGTTTAGCATATTTAATCTTGTTGTTTCAAAAATAATCTTTTAGCATATAAAACCCTGAGTTTTACATTTTATAACGATTTTTGTCTCTAACATTAACTTTGTTAATCTTTTAAGCTAAGTATAAGAGTATTTTATTCTTTTAATTTGCACCTAAGGGATTGTATATTTAATTTAGTAAATTTATTTAATAACTAGAGGGTTATATGTGTAATTTACTTATGAATATTCTAAAACTACGTTATGTTTTTTTTCTGAGTTTATTTAAGGAGAGAAAAGAAGGGAATTGGAAGGAAAGAAAAAGTAATATGTTTAAGAGTTTTTTTAATTAAAGTATAAACGTACAACTTATAAAAATTAATTCAACTATTTGATTCTTAATGGTTTCTTTTTATTTATTTCCCACAATTTCTAAAATATGATGTTTAATTTATAAATCCAGATTTATACATGTTTATTTTTGTCAGCGATATGTGTCACACCCCAACCTTGACGGCGGAATCATCGAGATGTAAGCGTTAAGATTGTTCACAACCACATAACACTATCTTTAATGAAAATATTATTAATATAAGTTTCAAAAGTATACAAGTTACAACCAAGAGTCTCAAATAAAAAATAACATAACATAAGATAAATCCAAGACAATTTATTTATTAATCTTGGTCCAATCCTAGATGTGAGCAAACTTCAAAAGATGACTTCAAACTTAGTCATTTTCTGAAACATGTTAAAAATAAAAGGTCAACTATGAAGTTGGTGAGTTTCCAAAGGTTTAATATACATAATATATCAAAAAGGGTTACAAGTAGCAATTCATGTCAATGGTTATTAGTTATGCAAGTTTATACAACACATATAGCTACAATCAAACCTCGACTAAGATTAAGATTACAAGTTTATACGATTGACTAAGTGTACTTGGTTCCCATGATGAACAAGTCATACATCATCAGGAGCCGTAAATACATCGGCTTTAGCAACAAATAGGCTTGTCAGGCCCATAAATCTATGACATCACCAGGCTAGCAATAGTTAATGATTGTCAATATAATATGTATCTCATATAAGACTTATAATAACACAAATAACCATGATAAAATAAAAGTATGAATTGCAAGTGTTTTACAAGAATAAAACGTTTACAAGTGTAAGTTGAGAGTTTAACATGTTTCACCTCAAAATGGTGTGAAATAATATAAAAACAGGCAAGAAAACTCAACTGACAAATAAGTATAAGAACGATGATTAATAAGAATAATAATAGGCGTAATTCCAACGTAAATCCTCACAAGGCACCTAAATATACATATTTCCTAATGCGTTATTAATTTTAATATTAAATAATATATAAAAAAATTGTTTAAATTATAAGAGGTTCATTGTTTATAAGCATTTTGTGTGTTTGACTTGTTTTCTTTATCATCAAAATAAAAACATGCATTGACCTGTTATATCACCCATCTAATAACAATATAGCATGAATTTGCAAATTGATATAACGGATTTTAAGAAGAGTGCTAGTTTATTGAGTTAACAATTGGGTAATTAAAGATCAATAGTGTTAAGGAACTTGAATCAAACTTCTAGATATTGAATGTCATATTATTATAGTTTGACAAGAAGCATTAAAGAAGCCTTTTTCAAATTTAGAAGTAGAGAAATTATAAAATTGCATTCTTATATAAATGGTTCAAGGTAGTGGCGGAGCTTAAGGAAAGATGAAGGGGGCCGAAAGTCAAGAGATCCAAATTAGGGGGTGAACTGAATACGTATAAAATTTTCGACTGGAATACATATAAATTTCCACCACTTTGCTTCGGTGATTTGAAATATGATTTAGAGTTTGTGGAGGGCTCGTAATGACATGATCTATAATGGTATTTCAGTTTCTATTGACGAGATTTAGGAGGAAGTGAAGACATTGGGGTATCTTTAAGTAGAAAACCATTCTAAAAATACGGTTATATCTTGCGATGATTGGTAGGTTTTTGATCTGCATCGTATTGGTGTTTAAGTATTATAATTTTCGTGTTTTTTTTAATTTTAAAATCTATCCTAGCTTCTTGCTAGATTTAGTAATGAAATCTCTCTTTGTTGGTCATTAAACAAAAGTAGAGAAGTATTAATGTTTGTGATAATCTTTTGAATACGTATATACGTAATCGTGTTTCTCTTAGGCATTTCATTAAAAAACGTTTGAGTCGAAACAAAACTTTCTTTTATGTTTCGCCATGTTAAAGTGATCAAATCCACACACAAAGAATCCACATATATATCATATTTAGCTATTTAACCGAGCAAAAAGCAAAAGATTTTTTGGGATTTTCTCATACCATATAATTCAAAACCGACTTTCACCCATCCATTAGGAATTAGAAGGTTGTTCAAGAAAGAATAAATTTCTTTAAAAGAACTCAAAATCTATATCATATCTTTTTCTTAAATGTTTTACACAAAACAATAACGGAATCATCTCCTTCATTCTATTTCTAATATTTATTAATGATGTCTATAAAGTATGTATAAATGTATTATATAATTCTTGTGATTCTCTACCTAAAATTAGTTTATTTTTAAGTGTGACACTGTGGATATTATTGATGATTAGAATTGTTAAATAGTATATACTAAAATCAAGATTAGTCTTACCTTAAGACGAGGTTGTAACTTTTAACACAAAGAATTAATAAAACAATTTTTTTTATTAACCGTACTAACGCACGTACCCAACAATGAAGAGGCTTTAGATTGGGTTCTAAAGGTTGATTCAGATTGTATTGTATGGTAATGAAGCAAATTTGCATGTGGATCAAATAGATATAGAAACTCACCCGAGTGGTAACCTCGAACATGAAAATACGCCTTTTCAAACTCGCGTGAAACCATATATATACCTCGTCAACCTGCTCCTTGTAATCTATTTCATTATATATAATTAATTTTTTTTGTGTGATTTATGTTCGTTTTATTTTTGATTTATGTTCGTTTTATGTTGGTAGACAAGGGTGTGGATACATAAAGAAAACATATAAAGAAAACATAAGAATGATGTTTGGTCAAATCTTTTACTTTTTGTCTATGTTTTGGTTTAAGTGTTTGCTTTTGTTTAGCCTGCTCCATGTTTGGTACTTGAATATGTTTACAAGCATGCATCCATCATCCAACAACACAAGCTCTCAATCATACTTATGTTTAAATAACAAGTGTATGTTTTTTTACTAACAAATGGAACATGGGAATTTGAGTTTGAATGTTAACCTTTAAGATCTCATGATTAAGAAACAAGCCTAGATATAAAAGTTTTTTTCTTCGTTTCTCGTGGTTTCCCTATATGTAAACGATAAACTAACACAAGTAAACCCAAGTTTTACAAATATTTTTATATAGAATAGTATTTTTAACATGTTCTAGCCAAGCTTTTAAAATCTAAAACGAAATACGAAATAATTAGTGGTTGGATTTCTTATGATATTGTGTGATGGAAGAAAATATTCCATATCATAAAATCTTCATATGAAACAAACAATAATATATATATATATATATATATATATACACACACACACACATATATATATACATATATATATATAGGTTGCTAGATCAAATGAGAACTAACTTTTTTATGAGAACTCTAAGAATCAATCTCAGCCACTAGTTTTAAATGACAAAATTGTAATTAACAAATAAATATTTAAAAATTTTACAAAATCAAAAAATAAAATTAAAATAAAAAAACATAAAATCACAAAAATGTTTCTTTCATTTCCCTCTTTCATAAAAAAATAATAATTTTTATAAAAAATAAAAAAAATCTCGTTATTTTTACGAAATTCAATTTACGTATGTGTAAATCTGATATTACACATGTGTATAACCAAATTTACATATGTGTAAATAACGGCTCGATAATTTTTTAAAAAAAAAGTATATCAATATGGTAGACGTTGAAAAGATAAAAAAAAAATACTAAACTTTATGATGAATTTTTTTGAAAACATAATGTCGTGAAAAAAGTTATGAACGTTTTAGAAAAAATAAAATTGACATGTGAGTTGCATATGACTAAAATATGTGGTTGATATTGGTTCTTAGAGTTCTTAAAAAAAAATATAGGTTTTCAAGATAACTCTCCCTATATGTATATATATACACACATATATATATACACACACACATATATATATATATACATATATATATATATATATATATATATATATATATATATGTGTGTGTGTGTGTGTGTGTGTATGTGTGTGTGTGAAATTTAAATTCCAATGTTCAAATGAAAAGTTTTGGACCCACAAATGGACCAAGCACTAAATTGGCAATCTAGCTGATTACAATTTTTCCTCGAGTGGTTCGTATATGGCGTGACTTCTTTTGAATAAAAATTTTAAATTTGATAGCTTCTGATGTAGTTTATATTCCAAACTTCTATAACACTGATAATAAATTATAAAAAAAACACTTGTCACACATTAATAAAATACTTGTAAACACATAAAACTGACATATTATATCATCACACTTATCATTCTAAAATAAAAACCCAAGGTATAATATTGACCTTATATATATAATTATATTTTACCTTCTTTGCTACACATGATAAATTTATCTTAAAAGACGGTACATAATTTTAAGAAAAAAATAACATAGTTGGACATGTATAGAGACTATTATGACTTGGGGAAATATGTGAAGCCAACGTTGCTAAACCGAATGATAGACGGGAAAATTTAAGACCGAGTGGTATACATTGCGAGTTCCTTGAATGGCTTGAGTTCTTAGTTTTCGAGTATTACTCATGAACGTAGTTGAATGTCTACTACAACTTGTAATTTGTAAAAAAATTGTCTAGTTATGTTTTATTAAATGTTTGTGGCTTGTAAGTAGATAAATTAATATTTGATTCTTTCGTTGTAATATTTAAAAGGTATTTATTAGGGTTATAATAACTTTCATAAATACACTATAAGTTATAAGATTTGAACAGCTGTTTTTAACTCAGTATATCATTAATAAATATGCCAGTACCAGTGTTAGGTTTACAAGTAGTTTATTGAACATTTAATATTGAAATAATAGATATAATAAAAAATGCAATTATCAGTGTGAAGTTCACAAGTAGTTTATTGAACATTTAATATTATTAAAATCAAAACAAACATATAATAGTCGAGTTCGTACATAATGTAATAGAATTGTACTTTCGAGCAGGTTAAGTGAATTATCAATAATTGTTTTTTCCCAAATCTCTTTAAAGAAAACCTTAAATATTAAATAATCTGTTTCAACTTTGCTACAACTATAAATAAATTAATACATTTTATAACATTTATATTCATCGCTAAAACTAAATTCTCAACGTAGTTTTAAATTTTGTACAAAACTAAATGAATAAAAAATATATATTTCACCTAATAGTAACAAAACTTTTCTAGTATCCATTATCGTGACTTATACTTTTTTAGAAAAAGGAATATTTCAAAATAAGAAATGCTTTACCTTATTTCACCGATGTCGTTATTACCTTTTTACCTAGATAATCTAGTTAACTTTTAGTATTATTGTTTAAATCTTATGAAAATCTTTTATATTTTTTTTCAAACGATCATAATATGACTTTATTCTACTTCAACCTAAATCTATTTTATGTTTCAAGTGAAATTTAAAACTAACGGTTCCTGAGTGTGAGATATATATCCTAGTAAAAACATAATAAAGCTATATATGTTATTTAATGAAATTCTTTATAAAAGATTAACCTAAAATTAGTAATGATGGACAGAATTTCCTAAACATCAACCAAGTTATACATAACTGGTTGTTTAAATACCAATGATTCTTATCGTAAGCGGTTGAAGTAAAATATAACTCAAGACTTCATTAAATATGAGGAGTTCTTGGGTTCAAGCATCACCCGTGACATAAACGAGGATTCAGGTTGGCCCAAATAGTTTTCTCTCACCTATGATGATTTCCTTCAGAAGGTGATCTCGGGTTGCGTACTCGAGTAATGCAGATAATCGGATAGGCCAGTGACTCGTCAATGATCTAATTGTCGTATGTTCACAAAAACCTAGCCGTTTAAATGCCAATGATCCTTTAGTTTAATGGTTCAAAAGGAAGGTGGGAAATTTTCCTTCTCTTGGAGATCATGAGTTTAATCATGAACATAAACGAATAATTAGTAACTTGATGTTTACAACTCAATAACCACTAATCTGTCATTCAAAAAAAATTATTAACTTTACCAACCACTAACCTATCATTCAAAAAAAACCTACCCTTTTAAATCATATACATATAAACACTATATAAGAACCAAAGTTTATATATCTTTTGTTCAAGGAATTTAATTTTTTTTCAAAAGAAGAACATTATAAAAATTCAATTTTATAACAATATTAAACTTAGAGTGATTTTATTAAAGTTACTATTATTACTTTGTCTGCTCTCTACAGTCATGTTAGTATAGTAAAAGTTATCCTAAATAAATATTACGTAACTTCCTTTTTTTTATAATAATTTCATCAAACAACTCTGCAGTATGCATCTCCTTCAATTAAAAAACTGTAAACATCCTGCACAACTTATCTTCATCGCATATTTCTTGATGAGATGAGGTCTAACATTCGATTGATATATAAGAACACTAAAATCCCCTTTTAAGAAACCTTAATCATTGATTTTGATAATCCTACAGGATTCATACAAAAACTGAAACCAAAACTAAAGATTCATCATCAGGGTCAATATTAACATCGTGATTCCATTATTGTTAATTAAGCTAGCTTGATGCCTCTGAGATACTGTTTAACGACGGATGCCACCCTCTTCCCTTCATCGCACCCACCGACGACTTCGCCGTCCTTCGATCTTTCTCCGATTTCACCATCTGCATACGTTCAAGATTATTAATCAGCATTTTTTTTGTTCTACTGTAAAATTTAATGAACATCAAGATATTCGAAGGATATATTGATTCAGATTTGATTGTTCATACCTGGTGGTGTGTTGTTTCTGATCGATTAGATCTTCCGGTCACCGGATGTTCCGAACCCACTGGATTAATCATATTATTACTGATTTTGCTGTTCTTCTTCGCCATTAATCCTTTCATAACCTCTGTAACATGAAGAATATTGATTCAAGTTAATGTTTTCCGGTGAGTTATGTTAAGGGGTCAGTTAAAGTTAACTTACTATACAGTTAAAATTTAGGAATTGATGAGAGTTAAACATATATTAACTTTTTGTTAAATAGCTTCTAATCTACACGAATAATCTATATTTACATTTTATAAAATTTAAACTCTCATTTTATAGGTAGAGAAGATACATCTTATCATCATTTTCTAAAAATACACTTTGATGGCAAAATAACGTATTTCTCAAACAATAATTAAAGGTTAAATTATATGTCAAACAATTAAAATGTTCTAGGTTAAAATCCTACGAAACAAGTTGTAGTGTATTTATTTAAAAAAATAGGAATTGTTGATAAAATAGAAAACTTTTTCTTAAAAAAACTTTTAATCTGCTCGTATCATTTATATCAACATATTACACGATGTAAACTCTTCAATTATATACCGAAAGATTCACTTACCACCGGTTTTAAGGACAATCAGTGGTAAATTGACGTATTTTTCAATAAAAGATTATGCGTTTAAATCGTATAGAATACAGATGTGATAATTTTAAGAATAAATAATGACTATCGTAACAACTAACAACACGCACCTTGGGTAGTTACGAGACGATAAATATGTCCGACGTTGAGGCTCTCAGTCGGCCGGAGAAGTTTGATGCGAGTAATACGCAGCGGCGGGGCTGCGGTGGCGCCACCGGCACCACCGCCGTGGTTGAGTTGTTTCCCGGCGGCGGCGTTGGGAGGAGGACGGGAGGAGTACAAGGTGGTAGTGAGGAGGAGGGCGACGTAGTGGCCGGGGTTGAGCTTCATGACCTCGGCGGCGGAGACGGCGGCGTAAAGCCTCTCAGATTTCCCGTTGGGGTGTTGAATTATCAGACTTGCATTATCAATAGCTTGACAGTTGCCCATATTGGTGGCGTTATGGTGGTGTTGTGGTGGTGGTGGTGGTTGTGCGGGGGGGATCTCCGGCGAGTGTGTGTGTGTATATATATATGGGCAATGGAGGGCAACAGGCACTGAAAGGACCACATGGTATCAATGATGATGATTTCTTTTTATTTTGTAAATATTATTAAGTGCAGCATTGACTCCAGCTTACTGGCCGACGGTCATTATGTCATCACATATCATGTCTAACGTTTTTAATTTATATATTACTAATACACATGCACCCCACGTTATAAATCGATACCATTTTATACGTCGCGTATGTCAATATGCCTCGTATGGTACTATACGCAACATATAAGGTCGAAAACATTAAAAACAAGAAAAATTCAAAGGAGTTGTCAGAGAGCTATACGTCCTATATAGGGCTATACGACGTGTATAAAAAATTTCGACACTGACAACGAGAAAAATTCAGGAGTTTGTCAAAGGGGTTATACATTTCATATAAGACTATACGACATGTATAAAAATTTAAGGTGTCTTAACATCCATACCCTTCATTTATCGGAAAAATCAAATTATAAGTCAGTGCTTGATAATTAATCTTACTTGAAATACTATAATTATGAACAAAATATTAAACATACAAGTGAACTTAACCGGAAATTAAATTCAAGTGAAGGATAATTATTATAGTAGAGGTGACGATGGTGAATGGTACGAGAGTAATATGAAATGACTTAGAAAAATTGGCAATGGGTTTGGTTACTTTACAAACGGGTCGATTTCGATCAAACAAGTTCTTTTTCTTTTCAAGTGAGTTTTTAAACGGTTCTAGTGGTGTGCTAACATTACAACAATCCCCAATGTGTAAATCCAAATCACATCTCATTTGAAATAAAATTTACAAGGGTTGTTACAAAATCATTTAAAAGGGAGGGGTGAATAAGTACATCACACTCTTTCACTCCGCCTAGGGGATGCGTCTTTTTTCAACCCACTTGCTAACTGTCGTTCAGATAAGTCGGGTGGTGATTTTAAGAGTATCCCACACTGATTTATTTAAGTGTATAACATTTATACATAAATTACATTTCATCATATTCATATGTGACCACTTCTACCATCCCCTCTTATTCTCCACTCGTTCAATCATGAGGCGGCGTTCCCTCCACATTAAATCTCATTCACCCATAATTAACTCGTATTCACTCACAATCAGCTTTCACGCTTCCTTCCACATCAGCCCTCCCATGTCTTTCATAACGGTACCATCCCCCATCCCAAAAAAAACTAATGGACATTCAAATCAACTTTACATTATTAGTTGTCTTCTGCACATGTTATAGCGATTACCATTATCCAATTTTAAATCCATTTTCATCTTCATATTTCCCCTATGCATCAATCTATAGTTCAAATGAATGATAATAAAAAATGATCTTGATAGGATCCAATTTGAGCTTTTAACCTTAGAGGAATTAATAAATCTCATGATCTGGTCCTGACCATCAATGGCGGAGCTTGAACACTCCTGTAGAGAGGGCGGGGGCGTGATTAATTTTTTTAGGGGGGACGAACTCGAGTTTTATATAAAAAATTACACTATCGAGTCAGAAATTTACACTACTGGCGAAAAAAAGAGAGGGAGCGCCCGCCCCCCGATCCCAACTATGCTCTGCCCTTGCTGACCATGGATTTGTAAAGAGTCATTTATATTGCATCTTATATGTGACCACTTCTACCATCCTCTCTTATTCTCCACTCATTCAATCATGAGGCGACGTTCCCTCCAAATTAAATATCATTCACCCATAATTAACTCGCATTCACTCACAATCAGCTTTCACGCTTCCTTCCACATCAGCCCTCCCATGTCTTTCATAACGGTACCA